>JARHVA010008876.1:122500-406307 GCA_037957365.1 Torreya grandis | reverse complement strand
AGATAAATGGGTCTCCATAGGACTTAAAAGTGAAAGAAAGTTATGCTTAAGTGTGACCCATATGAGATGCCTTAAGGGTGATGTCATGTATTGGGGCTAAAAATTAAATTGTTTGATCTTTTTAATTCATTATTTATCTATAAATGGTGAAACTAAATGTGTTGGTTTATAGACTTGTGAGAAGACTTGTGCAGGGTGTGCATGTAAAAATTATGGAGCAATGGAGAGGCAAAGTGCCCAGTTGATGAGTTAATGAGTAAATAATATTGAGGACTATGTGTATGACCTATATATAATATTTATTATGTCCAAATAGTTATATTACATTTTTAGGATATGTGAAGAGGTCTAAGTGTGTATATGAGGATAGTTTGAGTAAAGGAGATAGATTGTGCCATGCTTGTGTGATAGGACTATATGAGAGAGAGAGAGAGAGAGAGAGAGGAGAGAGAGAGAGAGGAGAGAGAGAGAGAGGAGAGAGAGAGAGAGAGAGAGAGAGAGAGAGAGAGAGAGAGAGAGAGAGAGAGAGAGAGAGATTTTGTGTAGGGGTTAGATAAAAAGAGATCCATAATGAGGTGTTTAAGACATAATTACCAAGGTAAAAGTGTTCAAAACAAGTTCTAAAGGACTTGATCTTCTTCAAGGGTAGTTGTTCCTTATGAAATAGGTGTTTCAACTAAAGAACTTTAGTTAAGAGGATATGATTAAGGTTTTATGGTCTAAAGGAGTTAATCAATATTTTTTTTGTATTTTATTATAGGATAAGAATGACATGTGTTTTAGTCTTGATAGTGGATTTTATTCCCCATGAGGGTTTCACATGGGAACTATGAGTTATGTGTTTGATCTTATGTATGCATTGAATGAATGGGTTCTTTTGTTAATGTTGACTGATAAATTTTTTATATGTTGATTGTCTGATAGTTTGAAAGGATTGGAATTAAAATTTAAATATATAGGATAACTAATTCACCCCCCTCTTAGTTATTTTACCTCTAACAATTAGTATCAGAGAAAGTCATTTGGTAAAGGCTTGATAACTTAAATGTGATATAAGGTAAAATATGTGTAGTCATCAAGGAGGTTTCTCTACTAAGTAATCACCAATGTTTAATGGATCTAATTATGATTTTTGGAGTGCAAGGATGAGGACATACATCATGTCCCTAGGGTTTGACATTTGGAAATCTATTATGGATGGTTATACTGAACCCACTATTTCTCCATCTATTATTATGGGTAAGAAGTTATTTGAGAACAATTCTAAGGAAATGAATGCTATCACTTGTGGTCTTTTAGAGATTAAATATACCAAGGTAATCCATTGTAAATATGAAAAGAAATATGGGAAAAAATGTACATAATTTACGAAGGAGATTCAAAGGTCAAGCTTGCTAAGTTGTAGACTCACAAAAGACAATTTGAAAGTCTCAAGATGAAATAATAAGATACTATAACATATTTTATGCAAAGATTTGATGAGATTGTGAACATCATCAGAGGTCTTGGATATAAACTTAAAGAAGTTACTATAGTTCAAAAGGTATTATGTTCCCTATCCCTTAAGTTTGATCTTGAAGTATCTACTATAGAATAAATTCATGATCTTACTCTGTTGAAGTTGGATGAACTACATGGAATCCTTACTACCTATGAGATGAGGAAGAATGATGATATAACACCAAATAAGGAAGAAAATTTCAAAACTAGAATGAAGCCAAAGAGGAAATTCTAAGGTAAGAAACCCAAAGAGGGTAACATTATTGATATAGATGAGGATGAACTAATTTATTTGATTTGAAGGAAATTAAGAACAATTCAAGGAAAGTATAAAGGTAAACTACCCCTCAAATGCTTCAATTATGGTGAGATAAGACATTTTGGTAATAAGTGCCCTCTTAAGTATAAGAAGGATGATGATGAAGAACATGATCAAAGTTATGATGATGAGAAGAGATCATTAAAGTTTGATAAAATGAAAAATGGATTAAGAAGTTTTGATAACAAGAATAATTACTTCAAAGATAAGAAGATTCTCTACACCAAAGAAGATTGCATCTCATCAGATGAGAGTTAAGTCAATGACTTAGATTATCATCATGAAGATGATAGTCCTATTGGAGATAAATATTTGTTAATGGCTGAGGAATTTAATTTCTCACATCAAAAGGAGTCTACTTAGTGTGATTTATATGATGATGAAGATGAGGTGGACTATGAGACTACATTTACAAATGCTCATGAAAAATTGAAGATTGAGAAGAAGATCAATAAGAAGATGAAATATAAAATTAAGGGATTTAAGGATAAATTTAGTGTGTTTTGAAGAAATAATGGATGAAGATGCCAAAAATCATGAAGATATGGTCAAGGATGTCATTTCTTAATTGGAAATTTTATCTACAAGCCTAAAAGCTAATGAAGATGAATGTACAAGGTATGCAATTGAAAATGAGTCATCAAAATATGATTTAGAGAAAATATATAGTAAGGTAATTTCATTTGTGAGATTTTAAAAGAGCTTAAGTGATATATAAAATATTATAAATGATTAAAAGTATGCAAGAGATAAGACTGGTCTTAGATACAAAGAATAACCAAAGATTGCAACTCAAGACAAGATGAAAACTAATGTGAACAAGGACAATTAACCTTTGAATAAAAATCATTAGATAAGGAATGAAGGTGCTAAAAAAATAAGGATAAATTAGATCAGAAAACCAAATGCCATGAGGTATGCAAGTTTTACAAGTTATTGTTACACATATAGTCAATTTAGTCACATCACTAGAAAATGCAAGAGACCTATTAGAAATGAATTTGATTAGAACTATGATGAGGGTAATCAATCAAAAGTTGTGAGAAAGGTTGAGTGATTCAACTATAATGATGTGGGAAACTTTAAAAAACATTGAGCATTTAAGGTAAGGAAAGTTTAGTTTCCTTCAAGAAATATTGAGTGTTACAGTTGTTATGATTTAGGACACATTGAAAGATTTTGTCCAAATTTGATAAGATAGAATGAGCTTCTTGTAAAAAGTATGATGTGATTCAATGTAAAAAAGAGAGGTCATATTAATCAATTCTAAAAATAGAGGTATATAATTTGGAATATTTTAAATTAGGCTCCTAAAGTGTAAGGAAGAAGGAAAGTTAACTCATGGAAGCCAAAGGTGGTAAGTATGAGTCATGAAGAGTTTGCAGGTCCATGCAATCTATTTTATATGGTGGAGAATGCTATAGAAGTTGAAGAGTGCTAAGGGATATAATTATCTAATAATTTTGAGAATGAAGAGACCAAGCTCAAGGTGTTAGTTAAGGCATGTTTTTAGATGTGTATGGATTCAAGTGAACATACTGCTATTATTGATCAAGTATTAATTAGAGTACATCAATTATCTATGCCTAGTGATGAGGTTTCAAGATGAAAGATTGATTATTCAAATTAAAATGTATGTTAAGATTCCATGGTTGATCCATGTGTTGTCAATTTTATCTTAGAAGATAAGAAGAGTGATATAGAAAAGGAACCCGTTGTGATAGTTCAAACTAAGAATAAGAATAACGAGATCAAGAAGTCTTATAACTATAAGTGGATTCCTTTGATTATTGAGGAGATGTGGGTCACTCCTAGCTTCAATTTGTTTTATATCATTATGGTGAAAAGGATGTATCTATATATGCTCCTTAAGAGACTTGTTTTTACTGGAGAAGCAAGTGTTGTTGTGGTATTATTCAGATGGTCCTAGAAGTCTAGATATGAGTGTTTTTAATTGGAACATGTATGTCTAAATGGAAGAGATGTTGTGGTGATGTCATAGCTATATATGTTAAATTTGAAAGGTTAGATTAAAGTTTTTAAATTGGAAAAAGGTAATTTGTGATTTTTCTATTGACCTTATTATAGCATGTTCCAAGTGGTTTTATGGTATGAAGGTATGTTAAAGTCAAATTGGAGATTTTGTTTACTCTCAAGTTTCCTAGTTTGTGCTTAAGAATATGCAAGTCCCAAAATGGGTTTATAGGATGTATGAGTTACCAAATATTTAGAATCATAATTATTGGTCTAAAAGTGTGTAATGGTTGTGCCCAACTATACAAGAATTTTTAAAGGTGGGCATTGATTGGAAGATGCTATGTTGACCTTGTTTGTTTTAAGATTCTAGGGTTTCAAGATCTTCTAGAAAAGTGATTTGATTTGAAATTTAGGTATGATTATTATTAATATATTTAATTTTCCAATTGGTTTTTTAAATCAAGCTTTAAATAGATTTGAATATTTGTGATTTTTAAGTTATTCATGCTTTTGTCAAGATGGAGGCCTAATTGGCAATTAGGTTTATGAAAGAAGTATATTACAGAGGATGAGCTAGTTATTTAAAATTTGTGTGATTGAGTTGTAATATTAGATTATCTATATATTAATTTTTAGGTCTTGAAGGTATCTATTATGAATGTTTTGGGATCTGCAAGTTTCAGGTAGGGCTACAAGGAGACTAGAAAGGCCTAGTGAGAAGAAGAGTGATTTTTGTTTAATTCTTCTCCAAAATATTAAGGCATGAGTATTTCAAGGTGAGTTCTCAAGTTGTTTTAGATCATGTTTCCTATTTTTTGTGTTTCATGAAATTATATTAGTGGTCCTTGATGTGGTTTGAGAGAGAAGGCTAGTAAGCCTATATGGTGGTTCTTCATGATGTATGGAGATTTAAAGATGATAAAAAGGAGAAATGGATCATAAATCTTATGGGGGGTCTCTCTTATATGTTTATTGGTAATTTAAATTATATGTTAGTTCTTTTTTGTTATCTTTCTTCATTGGTTGCAGTGCTTGATTAAAGAGAGTGTTGGCATGGAGCAAGAAGAAGGTGTCAAGATAAGAAGGGGTAGGTTTAAGGTAAGGGGGAGTTTTTATAATCTTTATAATATGGTATTTTCCTATTGATATTAATTTTAGGTAGTAAATATTAGTTGGTTCCCACTTTGTCATTATGTCAAAGGGGGAGAAAGTTCCTATTTTGGGAGTGCTTGAAGAGAGAGAAAGGTGAGATGTATATTGTTATATGATGTGTGTTGAGATCAATGAAAAAGGCTAAGAGTATTGGAGAGTTAGAAATGATGTCATGGATGTGTCTTGGTGAGTGGGTTAAGTGATTTTATATCCTAAGTGATAATGACAAAGTGTGCAATGTGCTTATCATAGTGTGCTTGAAGTTGTTTGTTTGATCCTTAATTTTGGCATGATTAGAGATGTTAAGGGATAATTATGGTGATTTTATAATGTGAAAGGCATCATATAAATTGTAAATGATGATTGGATATATTATTTTCATAAGTTAAATTCATTTATTAGTCCATATTTTTCATCTAGACACTTTGGGTCTAGTGGTAAAAAATTTGAGCAGGTAGTTTGCTAAGATCACCATTGCCACATATGCATGAGTCAGGGGGAGTTAGAAATATGGTTATGATCTCATTATTCCCTAATTTATATGTTTAAATTATAAATTATAGTGATTAATAATGATAAAATATATGTAAGTGAAAATTTGTACTCTCAAGCATTTTGATAGTATTTTCCAATACTTATGCAAATTTGCAATGTGGCAAGAAAATATGAGTAGGAATTTTGATGGTGGAGTATCTCACATGTGTGGAAATTTCAGGATAAGGTGATTATTTGGGTTCATTTATTTTTGTACCTAGTATATTTACACTTAATTTTAGTTCAAGATCTAAAGTGTGATAAAATATATCCATGTTCAAAGTTGGCCTTTTAGACAAGACTTTGACATAGTTAACTTTGTGGTAGAAAAATATGAGTGAGCATATTAATGTCATTATATATCACAAATTTTAGGGTTTCAAGATCAATTTTCACATGGTTTTATTCTAATATGTGAGGAGATCATATGGTATAAATTTGAGAACATGCGAGTGAGCGAAGAAAAAGATATAACTATGCAAAGTTAGCCTTTTAAGCATATAAGCAATGTTCCCATACTTAGTCAAATTTGCACAAGGTAATGTTTGAACAAAATCAAAAAACAAAATTTACTCCAAGATGTTAGGATCTTGTGAAATGGATCCAAGTTTTTAATTCTTAATGTTTATCAAAGATATAGATTGAGCTTCTTGCAAGGATCAACAATTCACAGGAGTTCATACATGTAGATCTATGATGTGCAGTAAGTCAAATGTGTCAAAGTGTTTAATGCTTAAAGTGAGTAGATATATAATTCCTTAAAAAATGATTATGTATCATTTTCATTATAATATGTCTAAAATTATTGAGTTGAGGACAAGTGTTTGATGTTTAACATCAAGCAGAGATAAATATCGAGCTATGTATAGGAGATCGATGGAGCATATTAAGTCAAATAGTCAAGATGAAGATCCAACAATGAGCAAAGATAAAGGTATAGTTCCTTAAAATTATATTAGTGGTGCATGATTTATTTAAGGAGTGAGGACATGATATACGATCAATGTGACTAAGGATTAATTGTGACCATTTCCATTTTGAATATATGAATTTAATAAAGGAAAAAACCATTGACATGTATTTTATGCCATATATTTCAATCTATACAAAATTTGCTCATGGTGTAAAAAGATAATTTGTATAAGATTTCAAGGAACATATTTTAAATATTAATTTTAAGGTCTAATTACGTGTGTAATAAAACATATTGAGGTTTAAAGTTGACTCTATGTTCATGCATGTTCTATAAGTAACTCGAGAAGGGTATTTGAACTTGTTCTGATGTTGTTTTGATATCTGATATTAAATTAGATATTAAGGAGTGTTTTATACTCCATAAGGATGATTTGTGTGAATTTTTAATGTTTGACCAATTATATCCAATATAAACAAAGTTTTTGAGGTTGACTATGTTTTCATTCATAATGATTGTGCATATAGAGAAGTGTTTGAGTGAAGTGGGCTTTAGCAAAAGAGTGTTCTAGAAACTATGATCATTTGAGGATGTTGAAAGGGTCATATGGAATGGTTCCATACATTTGGAAAGTGTTCTTATGTTTCTTATTATGCTTAAAGAAGTTTCAAAGAGCTAAATGGGTCTCCATAGGACCTAAAAGTGACTTAGGCATATTTGAAATAAAGTTGTGTTGAAGTGTGACCCATGTAATATGCCTTGAAGGTGAAGCCATGTATTATGGTTTAAAAGGAAATATTGTGATATTTTTGATTAATTATTTATCTATAAATGTTGAAACTATATGTGTTGGTTTATAGACTTGTGCAAGGTGTGCATGTGAGAATTATGGAGTGAAGGAGAAGTAGAGTGCCTAGATGATGAGTTAATGAGTAGAGAATATGAGGAATGTGTATGACATATAGGTCATATTTTTATGTTATAATATTTATATTTTAGTTTTAGGATATGAAAAGAGGTTTGAGTGTGAACATGAGGATAATTTAAGTAAAACAGAGAGATTGTGGCATGCCTATGTGAAAGGCATGTATGAGATAGATAGAGAGAGAGTTTGTGTAGGGGTTAGATAAATATATATCCATCATCATGTGTTAAATACATGATTACTAAGGTTAAAGTGTTCAAATAATGGTCTAAATGGCTTGATATTCTTTAGGGGTAGTTACTCCTTGTGAAATAGGTGTTTCACTAAAGACCTTTAGTTAGGAGGATATGATAAAGGTTTTCTAGTCTAAAGGAGTTGATCAGTCTCTTGTTTGCAATTTATTAAAAGACAATTAGTTGATTTGTTTTAGGCTTGAGGGTGGGTTTTATTCCCCATGAGGGTTTCCAATAGGAACTATGTGTTATGTGTTTGATCTTGTGTATGCATTGAATGAATGATATCTCATGTAATATTGCTTGACCAAGTTATATGTTGATTGTATAATAGTTTGAAAGGATTGGAATTGGAATTGAAATATCTAGGCTCACTAATTCACATCATCTCAGTGATTGTACCTTTAACAATTGATAGTGCAAGGAAACTAAAGTTTGTAATACGTATTAAATTCATTCCCAATGGGATTGAATAGAAAAATTACTACTCTATATCTAGATCTACATCTAGGACAATCAAAATATAATTCCATACCAATCATAGCATGAGAGTCTTTATAGTTACATACCTCAAGAGTATCAAGAGTGTAAAATCCTAAATAAAATTAACCATGTCGACCCTTTAATTTACTAAATTATATTTAGTGATCATGTGTTTCATTTTTGGCTCACTTTCAATCTAAATTTGATTGGGAACTCCCTTCCATGGAAGCTACATATGAGAAAAGTTAGTGGACATGCATTCATTTAAAGATTTAGTCTAATCTCTATTGAGAAACATTCCATAAGCATATGGAATGTCCACAACTTGAATATATATGAATTTCTTCACTCTTGGATCTAAAGAAAGATACTTATAAACATTTAATAATTCACTAATTACCTTAACTCTTGATTTATCTAATTGAGTAACTACTCTATCAAACTTAATAGGAGTTAAACCAAGTTTTTTAAAATTACCTTTTAGCATTATATTTTCAGAGGCACATGACTCTCACAAACAATTATGCAAGTTTTTACCAAAAACTCTAATACATAGTAGGAAAGGTGGAACCTCTAATTTATTATTACACATCATATTTTCATTTGCATCCTTTTGTGATTTACTAGGTCTTTTGGACAATGATTCAAGAAACAAGTCTCTTTGTTTAGTAATTTGAGTCAGTTCATGTAAAGTGATATTAGCTTTAATATTTTTCATATCATCAACTATATTATATCCACTCCTAGCAGAAGGACTAGATGAATCAATATTATTTCTAGTGTTACCTCCCTCTAGAGGTTTTGGATTGTTGTCTGATGTAGGATCAAGAGGAGTATCAAAGTTGTTTGGTGGAGTGGAACTAGTTAATGGTTGATTTTATTATCTATTACTCAAATGATAATTATTATTTAGATAGTGTTGAAGAGAATTAATCTCCTCTAGAGTATCATCATGCTCATTCTCATCTTGGAATGGAAAACTGAATGTCTCTACCATTGGAGTTGTTTAGTAGATTTAGATGACTTTGAAGAACTAGATGTACCTAAATCATTATATTTGTTACGTCCACATTCAAATGTTTCTTAGTCATCTTGAAATAACTCAAAATCATTAAAAATTTCAATACAATCCAATTCACCTTTCTTTGAACTATTATGAACTCTATAATATTTAGTTAAAACTACATCACAAATGTTTATTTTAGGACTATCATTATTTATAGATGACTCATTGTTATTGATTTTTTTATTGTTATTATTATGAAACCTATTTGTAGGTCTATTTAACCTATGATAGGAATAATTTATAATAGAAATTTCCCTAGCTTTACCTACTTGTCTTTACAACTGAAGGAAATTAGTACTCAAATTTTGAACCATTTTGAGTATGGAGTCATTCTCATTCACATGTGCCTCTGAATTGTGAACTTGAGTAATACTACTAGATGTTAGCACTATAGCTCTTTGAACTTGTGTATGAGATATACCTATAGTATTATTCAAGAATCTTAGGTTTTGACTAGGATGAGCATGACTCAAAGGTAATTGGTTTAAAACTAGTGTTTCATTTAAAGTAGACATGTTTTGGTTAGCATTAAGAATGACATTCAATGTAGGGAAATTAGGATTGACATTAGGGATAATATATAATAATTGACCCTAAGGTTGCATTTTATCACTTATCCTCACATCTTTACACTTCTAAGTTTAAATAAACCTAAATTTGTAAATAATCAACCAATCTCTAAAAAAATTGATATCACTAACCTTGAACACATTAAATTCACAAAGCTTAATCTACATTTGTAATAATTTATCATAAATCTTCAAAGAATTGATATCTTTAGCTAAATAATCCTAAATATTGGTTTGAAACCATGAATATCAATTATATTTACATAATTCAAGCTAAAAAATCATAAATTTATAAAGAATCAACTAATCTTTGAATAAAATTTACTAAAATTAGCAACGATACTTCAAATTCATAAATATTTAGCTAAGGCCTTCCTTTTAGTCCTAATTAAACTCACTTATTAATGCTTGAAAGTGTATCATAGTGTTTATAGAGTGTTAAGAGACACTTATCATTTTTGGATTCAAATAATCCATTTCATGAGTAGTTGGTTGTGATCTTCCTAAGATCTTTGGTGGAATAGCGGTAAAGTAATATAACCATTTCCCAAAATGATAATATAACTAGGTGTTGGGAGAAACCTTGGAATTAAATAATACTTGTGAATATAAAAGTAATTTGAACTAAGTCTAATGAATTATGGTAAAAACCTAAAGTTTAAAGTCTAATATAGTATGTATATTTAAAATGAAAACTAAGATACATTGAATTGATAAAAAAATTGAGTAAAACGAAGGGTAGGGTAGAAAATAGAGGTTTTTGATCTTCATTTTAGATATTATGACAAATCTTAGATTTCATCAAGATAGGTATTTAAACCAATATATGACATGAAATAGATAAATCACATATCCTACCATATATCGACCAAATGTCTAAGGAAAGGTGAAACAATGCAAATAATTAACTAGATTCAATTTAAATATTTACTTCCACAAATAATTTACATTAACATATTTAGAAGGAAAGCATGGAAAATGAAATGAATTGATCTTTCAATAAACCTATCATAAACACAAATTGATAAATCTACATTTATATGTACACATGAAGAATCCATATAAATAATTTAAGTCTGAAAATTAAACTAGATGGTTGATGAAGCAACCATAATAATAATCACACAAACAAATATTGGATATAATTTGCAAAATTTTGTGCTTGTATTAATTGATCCAAATTTATATAATAGGGTTTTTCATCAAAACTCCATCCTCTTTTACAAAATAAAATACCCATTTTATAGAAGACTAATGAGGTATGCCAGTTATTCCTATCAAATGATAATTACACAAGTATCAAGGATAGTTGTCCTTTTACAACATTTTAAAAACTAAATGACACTTTCCAAGTGGACTAACCTATAAAAAATGGACTTTAAAAGATTCAAATTCTTTTAAAAAAATAATATTCTTTCAAAATATAATTTACATGAATGATTACAAGAGAATATTCTTAGTCAACAAATTTGACTTTGAGAAGCACTTGTTGCAATATTTTATCTTTACTCTAGGTTCTTCATTACCTTACTATGTTGCTCATAAATTATATTGAATTTGATGATGGGATCTATGAAAATATCTTCTTATTGATATTACAAACCTTTTGTGTCCTTATCATCCCTATCTAAAGCTTCCTTGATGCTTTTAGCATCACTAATATTCTCCTCTATATAAAGGATCTTATTTAAGATCCTTTTGTTGTCTGCCCCTATTTTGCTATGGCTTTGATTTTTCACCTCGTACATGAAATGAGTATCCTTATGTTTTAAATCCTCATCTATTATAAGGCCAATATTAGTAAGAGTAGTGGGGTATTTGATAAAGCTACCCAATATATGTCACATCCTATTTTATATCTATTTGAAATATTTAGAAATATCTTCCAAGATCTTGGACCATTAGTTCAAGTTCTTAATTTTCTACATCAATATAACCATATACATATTCAAATGGTCTAGTATAATTTTATTAAACTAATGAATTTGGTCCTCTATCAATAAATTGATCATCTCCTTCACCTTACTATATGAACCCTTCCATAAGTTTACTTGGTTCAAAACTAAAGTATCCTTTTTGCCCACCATATCTTTTTTGGACCTTATAGATTTTAAGGAGTTGAATATGTCATGCATGGTTGACTCAAAATCATTGATCATATCCCCTAGAATAGATAGAATAAACTATTCTTATAGGTTCTTCTTTTGTTTCCTTATCCCTTTGATAGTAACTTGCAACTATTTTGATTATGATTGAGCCACCTCTAGTACATCTTTCTCAAAGATTAGATTCTCACTAGGTCTATATACTTACTTCTGAGTCAAATTAGTCAAGGGCTACACCCTTTGATATGAAATTTCTTCACCATATTACATGACATTTTTATTCATTACCCTTTGCAAACTAGAAATTTTTGGGTCCTACTTGACCCCAATTGAAGATTAGGTCACATGTGGAATTGGGACCTCTACTTGTGATTGTGTTGACTAACTAGGATTATCCAATCTCCTTATCTCTTCTTCTTATGGAGAAATAATCTAGGGTTTTAATTATTTTTGTAGAGGGATGTTGGTAACTTTAAACATAGCCAAAGGATGATGGATAATAGGCAACTTTTCTATCCTTGGTTCATAAATGAACCACTCTAAAATTGGTGGTCCATACTATAAGTTTTCCTCACTAAAAAATTAACCTCACTCAAAGGAGTAGTGATAGTCACTTTAGGTCTCTTAGTCTTTGAGACAAGTATAGTCTAAACTTTTATTTTAGAAGGATTAAAAATCACCAAGTCTAATGCCACTTATTTACCATTCTCTTCCTTATCTTCCTTAACCTTTGCCTCTTCTATATCTAAATCTATATCATAATACATAGATAGTATCTTCAATGCATCCTCAAAAAACTCATTAGGATCTAGGGCTATCATAAGAACCTCTTCTTTAAATGATTCTTACTCTACTACTTTGGGAGATTAATTAGTTGATGAACTAGAAGCAATTTCATCTGGCCTTTTCTCCTCAAGTCTATGCTCTATTTGTGTCTCTGCTTGTGTACTAGCTGATGGAAGTCTAGAAGATTCGCCACTTATCAAATGATACTATCTTAGGCCTAACTACCATATATAAAATACATTTTGATCTCTGGATAGTCTAGACTTAGACCTTATGTTGTGCTTTTCCAATCTCCTAGAAACGTAATAGATTGAGGATGCTTTAATGTATATGAAGTCAAATGAACTAGGCTCATGTTCATATGGTACATTCAAAATACCCTTAAGTCTCAAATGTTATTTTTCCTTCCCATAATGTTCTCATTATCTAAAGTCATCCTTTTTTAGGTTAAAGGACAACCTATGCTTTGATGTAGCCTTAATATGATCCCACTATCTTAACATGGTCTTAACAATTTACATAGGAAAACCATGTAGGAGACCCTTCCTCTTAGTATTACATAGGCCATCTATACCATAAAATAATTGATAGCCTACCTTGTTGGTAATTTAATTGTCATTGATGTCAAAAGGGAAATATGAGCATGTCATTGATAGAGAAAGGGAGATTATGAGCCTATCATTGATAGAGAAGGGGAGATTATTAGCATGTCATTGATAGAGAAAGGGATATTATGAACAAGTCATTGATAGAGAAAGGGAGATTATGGATGTCATTGATGTTAAAGGATGAGTATAGTGATTTGAGGATGTGTAAGGTATCCTATTAGAGGTCAAGGATGATTGGAGTGCTTCAATGCATGAGTGGAATTCATTTGATTACTAATATTATTCATCTAGACATTTTGGGTCTCTAAAGCAAAATATGAGTAGTTAGTTTACTTACATCACCATTACCACGTGTGGATGAGTCTAGGGGATTTGGTCATATGGTTATGATCAAATTATTACCTAGTTTTTATTCCCCAGAATTGAAGCTATGAGATGAAGCATAATTGAAGATATGGGGATGCAAATTTGGCTATTTGGACATAATTCACTAAGTTCCAACACAACGAAATTTTTAAAAGGGATAAATAGAACCAAGTAAGCATGTTGATGAGGTCATAATTCACACACATGGAGATGTCATGATAAAATGATCATATGGGTTTTTTCATTTTTGTTCGTAGTTTATATATGTTGAATCTTAGGTCATGTCATTAGCACAATAAAAGATATGCATGAGCAAAGTTGGGATCCCATGCATTTTGATAGTGTTTTCTCACACTTAATCAAATTAACAAGTTTTAAAAACCATCTAAAAAGGCATTTTGATGATGTCATATCTTTCACGTATGAAGACTTCAGGAACAAATGAACATATGGATGTAATCCCCTATATAAGAGGATCTTATGTGTTACATTTTTGGTCATGAGACTAAGCACAAAAAGAGTTATGTAGGTGAAAATTTAGCCTTCCAAGCATATTGAAATGGTCCCCATACTTCGTAAAATCTACACAAGGTCCTATAAAGTTGTCATTCTTTTAAAAAGACCATTTATGTATATTTGGAAAGGAAATAGATAGGAGATCTATTATGGGTTTTTTATGAGCATCTTACATATATTGTTCATAGGTTCAGATGAAGAGTGATGAGCTCAAAATTGAATTATCTTTTCTCTTAGACATTATAGGGTTTATCAATTAAACCGTAAGGGTTTAAGTAATAACATTCACAATATTTTCTATTTTGATCTTGTCTAGATATAGCTAGGACCTAGTATCTTAAGTTATATTTTAATTCCTTGTCATCATTGTAAAACTAGCCCCTTCATCCTAATAATTAATTTCTCAAAATAGTGATAAAAATTTATATTTCCTTAGTGTTAAACTTAATATTTATCCCATGATGATCAAAATTTATTACTTATTTATATGTTTAAGATGTAACAAAGTGGTTTAAAGTTAAAAGGTCAATAAGAAATGAGGGATTGCTAAGTGTCTCAATAGTGGGAAATAACAACAATGTACAGAAGGCACATGTTAATGCCAAGTATCACATTATTGAGGGATAAATAGAGATAAAGATAAATATTTTTAGAATATATGATGGTGAGAAAGTGATAATGAAAAAGAGATCCACTAGAGTGATTGGAATCAATGGGATAAAGTTTTTTAGTTTTATCAACATAGTGGTGAGTTAAAAACTGAGCATGTTTGAGAAGATCGATAGATTGTAAGCATTCTAAAGACTCAGGAAGTAGCAAGATGGGATAAAGAGCTCAATGTTTCTCATAAAGATATAATTAAATATCATGATAGTTTTAATATCTAATAACATGTGGGAGCTCAAATCAAATGATATAATGGATGTATTTTAAACTTGAAGAGTTAAAGTTCAAAAGCATACATGGATCCAATGGAACATGTGAGCCTATTAGAGATTGATCAAACCCACACATTTTAGAGATGGTCAAATTGAATATGGATCATCAAATCATGGCACAAAACTTAAGATTAATTATCTATATTTAAGGATATGATTAGTCTAATGGTCAAGTACAACAACATGTAAGTAAGCCATGAATCATGACACAAAAAATGAATTTGATTACTATAGTCAATCAAATCTATGTAAATATGCACGTACATCAAAAATATATCCTATTATTTGCTAAATTTAGTAATGAGACTAGGAATCACAATGGTGTAGCATGATTTCAAGATGTAGGAAACTTGCTAAGTCCATAATTGGCATGTTGTGTTACAATCTAAGTGTGAACATAAAAAAGGTGAAAACCTAGATAAAAAGATTATATATATGACATATAGGATATTTTCATAGGTTAATATTGACAAAGTTTAATCTATTTATTATGTCAAACAAAAAATATAGAGACATAGAACCAGAGGGGTATAGAGGAAAATAAGAGGCTACAAAGAGAGATGAAGTGTGTCAAATATATATATATATATATATATATATATATATACATACATACATACATATATATATATACATATATATATATATATATATATATAGAGAGAGAGAGAAAGAGAGAGAGAGAGAGAGGTAGAGAGGAATAAAGTCACAAAGAGATAATGTGTAGAGCATGGTCAGTTACAGACTAGACCTGTAATAGAGAATAAATATTTGGATTCATATATGAATATATGTTGTAAACTATAGTTGTAGCTCTCTCTCTCTCTCTATATATATATATATATATATGATTGGTTGGTGCCATCAGACAAGCTAAGTTGGTGCTTAATCAGGGGATTGTTGTCTCCTTAGGGTTGGTGTCTTTAAACATTATAACTAGTGAGTTTAAGCTGAGTTAGTGCTTAGTTAGGGAATGGGTGTTTCCTTAGATTTGGTTCTCTTAAACTAGGGGATTGGTGTCTCCTTAGGGTTAGTGCCCTTAAATGTGTAACTAGTGAGGTTTTAACTATGAGGTTGGATTAGAATAGTAGATTCTATCAATTATTCTCATCTTGGTTTTTCCCATATTGGGTTTTCCATGTATACATTTGGTGTCATTTGTATTTATGTGTGTGTGATCTATACATATTTTATTCAATCTATATATTTTTTAATCTACATTAAAAGTATTTAAAGGACTAGTTTTAGTTGATCTACTAATTCACACCACCTCTTAGTAGATATTTGTGTTCCAACAAGTGGTATTAGATCCCTAGTTCTTTAGAAGAAGCTTAAATAACTCATGTAGATCTTGAATGGTGAACACAAATGGCTAGTCAAGAAGGATCTTCATCAAATAAATCACCTCTCTATGATGGATTAAACTATGCATTTTGGAGCATAAGAATGGAATCATACCTATCTTCATTAGGGTTTGATGTATGGATGTCTATTGTAAATAGATAGACAACTCTTACTATAACTCCTACTGATCAGGATTCAAAGAAGGCATATGAGATCAATATCGAGGCAAAGAATGCTATTCTTTGTGGATTGTCCAAATTAGATTTTATCAATGTGATATATTTTTAGAATACATAAGACATATAAAATAAATTGAATAGCATCTATGAAGGTTATGACAATGCAAATCAGGTAAAGATACAAAATTATAGAGGTAAGTTTGAAAGTTTTGAAATGATTGAAAAAGAGAAAATTGTAGACACTCTTCTTAGAGTAGATGAAATAGTCAATGCAATTAGATGCCTTGGAGAAGAAATGAAAGAATCAATCATTGTCAAAAAGGTCCTAAGATCTTTTCCATCAAGATATGATTCTAAAATCTCTACAATAGAAAAAGCAAGAGATCTGAATAAACTCACTATTGATGAGCTGCATGAAACCTTCACTACTTATGAGATGAGAATGGGAGAAGTAGATAATTCTAAGAGAGAATATTCATTGAAAGCATCCAAGTATGCAAAAGTAGAAACATCTACATCTGGATCTGAGGATACTGATGAAGAAGAAGCCAACTTGGTCAGAAGATTAAAAAGAGGATCTAAAAATTACAAAGGTAAGCTACCCTTTAAATTATTTAATTGTGGTAAGATATGACATTTTACTACTAAATGCCCCTATGATAAAAAGGATAACACTAAACAAGAAGAGGATGGTAAAAGGATGAAACCCCACTATTCAAAAAAGAGGAACTTATTTAAAAACAATAAAAGATTGTATATAAGAGAAGATAGTGACTCATCAGATGATAATGATTACTTAGATGATGACCATGATTGTGCCTTTATGGCTGAGGGAAATGAATCCTTATTCATGGCATTAGGATAATTTTTTTTATATGCATATCAAGAATAAGTTGAAGAATCTAATGAAGAATAGGAAGGAGAAGTGGATATAAAGTGTGAACTCATCTATGCTCTAGATGAGATTGACATGCTTAGAAAAAATAACTCAAGGGAAAATAAGCTAGCAAAAAAGGAAATTAGAAACCTATCCAAAGGTCTTCAAAAAGTTGATCAGATGCTAGTAAGCCCTAAAACATAAGTTGAAGAGGCTAAAAGAATAGAATATGTAGTTAAAATTGAACTAAAATTTGATTATGATGAATGCATGAAGTTAGAAACAAAGATATTGGCTTTGAGAAAAGATCTTAAAAAGGCTAAAGAACAAATAGACAAAGGTCTGAATATGAAAGGAGGATCATACATTCTTGATGAATTGATCTTCTCTTAGAATCCATAAAGAGGGAAATGTCTCATGAACCAATACATATACTAACTTATATGACAAATTAAAATTAGGAAGAGGATTAGGAGCAAAGAATGAGAAAACTTGTAAAGAAGTAGAGACATATACAAGCACTACTAATGCGAAGAAGGCCTAAGGAGAAAAGAAGCCTAAAGAATGAAAGAAAAATAATGAGTCTATCTCTACAAACTCAATGAAGTTGCATAAGACAAAGGCATTTGATATAGATGGTTACACAAGGGTAATAAAATTGAAGAAGAAACAACTGATAAGAACTCCTCATCCTACACAAAGAAAAGCTATGACTAGGTATTGCTCATTATTTTATGGGTATTGTTATAGCTGTAATTAGTTTAGTCATAAGGCTAGTAAATGTAGAGTAGTATCTAAAAGGAGAATAAGCTTTATCGGAAAAAATTAATTTCCACCCTTGTTAAATACAAATGTAATATTCTATAATTGCAAAAAAATTGGTCTCATGAAGAATACATCTACTAACTTATATGAAAAATTAAAATTAGGGAGAGGATTAGGAGCAAAGAATGAGAAAAATTGTAAGGAAATAGAGACATATACAAGTGCTACCAATGTGAATAAGGCTTAAGGATAAAATATGCCTAAATAAAGAAAGAAAAATAATGAGTCTATCTCTACAAACTCAAGAAAGATGCATAAGACAAAGGTAGTTTATATAGATGGTAACACAAGGGTAATAAAATTGAAGAAGAAAGAACTGAGAAGAACTACCCATCCTACACAAAGAAAAGCTATGACCAAGTATTGCTCATTATTTTATGGGCATTGTTATTGTTATAATTAATTTAGTCATAAGGCTAGTAAATGTAGAGTAGTATCTAAAAGGAGAATAATCTTTTGAGGTAAAAATTCATTTCTACCCTTGTTAATTACAAATGTCATATTCTATAATTGCAAAAAAATTGGTCACATAGCTAAACAATGTAGAATAAGATTTTTAATATCAAAAGTACAAAGTAAGAATAAAGTCATGCCTGCCAATGTGAACAAAGGTTCACAAGTCTCTAAAAAATGGAAAACAAGACATTTAAGAAGCCCAAGCATGTATGGAAAGTGAAAGATCAAGATATGATGTATAATTTTATAGAGGTTGAAGAATGTCAAGATCTCTCAATGTCTACTCATGTTGAGAATGAAAAGACCAAGCTCAAGGAGAAAACCAAGGTGTTGGTTGAGGCTAATTTTGAGGTATTTAAAGATTCAAACAAGCATCTTATTGTTAATAAGTAGCTTTCATGAATAAAACATTAGTCTTTTGTGTTTAGTGATGAGATTTTGAGCTACAAGGAAGATTCATTAGATGAAAAGGTATGTCATGAATCTATGTTGTCTCTATTGTATTGTTAATCTAATAACAAAAGAAAAGGAGAATATTTTAGTGGATGAGCATGTTACTTCTCCTAATCCTAAGAAGAATAATAATAACCATAATAAAAATATGTCTAAGGAGGAGAAGGAATATAAAGAGTTATGGGTAACTCCTAATTTCACCTTGTTCTAAGACATTGTGAAGTAAGATGTCTTTGTCTATACTTACTAAGAGACTCCTTTCAGTGGAGAAGCAAGTGATGTTTTGGTATTTATATGTATGTAGTATCTATAGGTATGGAATGATTAATCACAATTGGAGATATTTGTCTCCTAATGTGTAAGCAATATTAGAGGTTGGAATAAGGTTTCTTATGCAAAAAATCTTTGGCATAGTGTATCTTGAGTTGTGCAATGATTTAGGTCACCAAACTTAGCGAACCTATGTAAAGTGATAATATACATGTGTTAAAATAAGTTATGGTGTGTTATAGGAAATCCCTTATTGAAAATATGGAATATGGAGTTATGGGGAGCTAACTCAAAAAACATGAATGGATTGAGAATCTATGCATAGAGTAAGGGGGAACTAGATTATTTAGTCTATCAAGATCAAGAACGCTTAGAGTAGAGGAGCTTTGTAATTGGTTAGGTATAGGATTAGAAGAATATATAGTTGAGATTGAGAGAGAAGGATAATAATCATGTATGGTATCTCCTACATCACATCACTAGATACTAGTGAGAGGGAAAAAGTCTAGGGGAGGATCATACAAGTTTTATTAATCCATGGAAGAAGAGAAAATGAAACTAAGGTATGAATACTTTTAAAAATTTCTAATAAGATGATGGTTGTAGATTCTTAGACAAACTCTTGTATCTGATAAAGGGGGATAAACATTTATACAAATAGTCAGAAAGAGTCCCTTTGCCGTTACTATTAAAGGGGAAGAAAAAGAATAAATACTCCTTATAAAAGTTTGGAAAAAAAGAGGAAATGCTAAAGAAGAATAAGAACAAGTGTCCAAGTTGAGTTTAGGAAAATGTATCATTGCCTAAAGGGGAGGAATTTTGGTATGAAAAAATTTATTTCATACTCATCATACACTAATATAATCAATGCCATAGAAGGAGTAGAATATTAGAAGATCAAATCATTTAGTTTGCATTAGAGCATTTAGTTTTCCATCAATGACAAAGGGGAAGATTTTTGAAGATTTGATTTTCATTGATATCAAATGGGACATTATGAGCATGTTATTGATAGATAAAGGGAGATTATAGATGGAATTGATGCTTAGGGATGAGTATGGTTATTTTAGTATGTGTAAGACATCATATAAAAGGTCAAGGATGATTAAAGTGCTTATGCGCATGAGTCAAATTCATCTAGTTACTCATATTATTCATCTAGATATTTTGGGTCTATAGAGGAAAATATGAGTAGGTAGTTTGCTTACATCACCATTGCTACATGTGTATGTGTCTTAGTGAGTTGGTCATATGGTTGTGATCATAATATTCCATAGTTTTTATGTACCATACTTGAAGCCATGAAATGAAGCACAATTGAAGATATGGGGATGAAAATTTGGCTACTTGGATAAAATTCACTAAGTTCCAACACTTAGCCAAATATGCAAATGGGCTAAATAGATCCAAGTAATCATATTGATGAGGTCAATGTTCACACACATGAAAATGTCAAGATAAAATGATCATATGGGTTTATTTATTTTTGTGCCTAGTTTATATGTGATGAATCTTAGGTCATGTGAGTAGTGTGATAAAATATATGCATGATCAAATTTGGGATCCCAAGAATTTTGAAATGTTTTACCACACTTAGTCAAAATAATAGGTTGCAAGAAAAAATCTGAGAAGGTATTTTGATGATGTCATATCTTACGCATATGAAGACTTTAGGATTAAATGAATATATGGAAGGGATCCCTTATGTAAGATGATCTTATGTGATAAATTGAGTCTCATGTCACTATGTGAAACAAGATTTATGCATGTACAAATTTAGCCTTTCATGCATATTGAAATGGCCCCCATAGTCAAATCTCCACAAGGTCTTACAAAGTTGTCATTATTTTATAAAGACCATTTATGGACATTTTCAATGGAAAAAGATAGAAGATCTATTATGGGTTTTTCATGAGAATCTTAAATATATGGTCCATAGGTTTAGATGAAGAGTGATGAGCCCAAAATTAAATTATCTTTTCTCTTAAAAATTATAGGGTTTCTTAATTAAAACTTAAGGGTTTAAGTCATGGCATTCACAAGCTTTTCTATTTTTATGCTGATTGGATATAACTAGGACTTGGTAGCTTAAGTTATATCTTAATTCCTCATCATCATTATAAAACTGACTCATTTGACCTAACAATTATTGGCTCAAAGTAGTGATCAAGAATTTATATTTCATATGTCTTAAACTTAATATATGTGTCAGCTTGATCAATAACTAACACTTATTCATAAATTGAACATCCAATAGAGTAGTTTAAAGTCAAAATTTCAATGAGAAATGAGGGATTTATAAGTGCCTCTATAGCGAGAACTAATAGCAATGTGAAAAAGGCACACTCTAATGCCAAGTTTCATATTCTCGAGAGCTAAGCAAAGATAAATATTGAGCTTGTTAGAAGATCTAATGTTGTGTGAGTGATCATGCAAAGGTGATCCAATAGATTGAGTGGAATTAATGGGATAAAGTGCTTGAGGTTTAATGAGACAATGGTGAGTTAAAGACTAAAAAAGTTTGAGAAGATCGATGGAGAGTAAAGATTCCAAAGACTCAAGAAGTAGTCAGATAGGATAAAGAGATCAATGTTTAATGTCAAGACAAAAGTAAATATCATGTTATTTTGAAGATCTAATGGCATGTCGAGATCAGATCAAATGATCTAAAGGAAAAAATTTAAACTTAAAGATTTAAAGTCTAGAAGTGTACATGAATCCAATGGATCACATAAACTTATCATAAATTGATCAAATAGATGCATTTTAAAGATAAGAAAATTGAATATGGATCATCAGATCATGACACCAAACTTAGGATTAATGATTGATATTTAAAGACATGATCATTATAATGGTCAAGAACAAGAATATGTAAGAACATGTAATTAAGCAATGAATCACAACACAAACATTGAATTTGATTGTTGTAATCAATAAAATCCATGTAAATATGCATGTGCATAAAAACTAGATCCCATTATTTGCTAAAGATAGTAATGAGACTAGGAATCATGGTGGTGGAGCATGATTATAAGATGTGGGAAAATTTATGAGTTCATAATTGGCATGATGTTTTATATTCTAAGTGTGAACACAATAAATTGCAAAAAAGCTAGATCAAAATCCTATATATATGACATCTAGGATATTATCAGAGTTTGTTATTACCAAAGTTGAATCTATTTATTATGTCAAATATAAAATATAGAGACACAATAATAGAGGGGTAGAGATGAAAATAAGAGGTTGTAGAGAAAGAGATGAAGTGTGTTAAATACAGACACACACACACACACACACACACACACACACACACACACACACACACACACAGAGAGAGAGAGAGAGAGAGAGAGAGAGAGAGAGAGAGAGAGAGAGAGAGAGAGAGAGAGAGAGAGAGAGAGAGAGAGAGAGAGAGAGAGAGAGAGAGAGAGAGAGAGAGAGAGAGGAGGGGGGGAATAAGAATAAAAGCACAAAGAGATAATGTGTAGAGCATGATTAGTTATAGACTAGACTTATAATAGAGAACAAAGATTTGGATTCATGTATGAATATATGTTTTAAACTAGATTTTTAGCTCCATAGAGATCTAATTAGTTTGTAACATCAAACAAGTTGAGTTGGTGCTTAGTTAGTGGATTGGTGTCTTTTAGGTTTGGTGTCCTTAAACATTGTAACTAGTGAGGTTAAGTTGAGTTAGTGCTTAGTTAGGGAGTGGGTGTTTCCTTAGATTTGGTGCTCTTAAACTAGGAGATTGGTGTCTCCTTAGGGTTGGTGTCCTTAAATGTGTAACCAAGAAGGTTTTGAATATGAGGCTAGATTAGAATATTATATTATAGAATCTATTCTCATTGAGGTTTTTCACATATTGGGTTTTCCACATATACATCTAGTGTCATGTGTATTTCTATGTGTGTGATTTATAAATATTTGATTCAATCTACATATATATTTTAATCTACATTAAAATTATTTAAAAGACTAGTTTTAATTGATCTACTGATTCACTCCCCCTTTTAGTAGATAGTTGTGTTCCAACATACCTCTTGTTCTACTAGTTTATCAGAAACATGGACTAACAACTTGAGAGGAAAATTTTGAGTTCCCTCAATCCTTGTGATATTATAATGAGTGTAAAACCATATATCCCCCATTTCTTCAACATATTTCTTGATTATAGGGATAACTCTCTCCATGGGGATACCTGTTATAACTTCACTTAGTGTAGGGTAGACACAATCACAAATAAATTAGATGTGGTCTCTATACTTATAGATGTTCAATTTGGAATAGTTTTGGGAAATGTTTTGATTACCACTTAGATAAAATTCTCTCTAGTTGGGAATCTTTTTGGTTGCACAAAGGGCATTTAGAAAATAAGACATCATGTAAAACTCATTTTTCTTCTTATTCCTAATTGCATATATTTTCATACTTAGGGAGATGTTGATTATCTCACCCAATGGAGGAAATATCAACTTTTTAATGATAAAATACATCATGGGAACCCACATTGCATTTACATATGTTGTAGTTGTACATCCATATAAGTTGTTTAGCATTGTTGTTACCATCTTGACTCCAAGTCTAAATTTTCTTATTGGGATGTTTTTTTCAAGGTCCAAAACATCTTGGTTACTAATTATAACCACATAGCTAGGATATCCATCATGTAATTATATTTTTCCCATGAGTTAATATAGGCTAGGTCAATTTGAGGCTTGGGTAATTTGTAATGAGATTGAAAAATAATTAGGGAAATGTAATAAATTTTCATATTATTATGTTCATTAATTACCATGCACTTTTCTATTTTAGATTCCTTAAAAATGGGACCAAGAACATCAATGCAATGAATTAACTTTGGTTTTGTAGATATAAAGTGAAGTATAGTCATCTAGATGGCTATAATGTCATCATATATAATCTCTTTACAAGGATTATCTTATCTTCTTCCTTGGCAATCACTAATTGGTTTTAGATTGTTTAGAATAATTTAAAACAATTGTTATCCCCTATGTTCAAAGCATCATCTACAAACTTAGTATCCTTGAACACTCAACCCTCTATTTTTGAGGATAGATATAGTTTAACCTCTTTCTTTAAATAATGTTTATGGGCTGTCATTTTTATAATCATAATCAAATTATCCAATTGTAGATAATAATCTAACTCTCTCAGCTTAATTATACTAAATCCAAAGATAATTAGGGCAATCCATACACTTTAGGGAATTTAGAGGTTCATATAGGGCTTTAATGGTTGTAAGCTAGTTCAAAATGTGAGCTTATGTGACTTAGATTTCATTTGGATTGCATATTTATACCTTCTACATGCTTGAGTCCATCAAATATATAATTTGATGTGTCTTTCTTATTTGGCATTGCCATGTCACATTTCTCATTTATTTAAAATATGGCCATTTTTCACTTTTGAACATGTGTCATTTTCTCATGAAATATTAAAGCTCAATTAATTCACACTATTGATCTCTTAATAAGTCTTCTTAGCCTTGACTTCATCATTGGTTGTTGATCTTCCTTATGAGATCCCAAGAGTGTGCCACTTGGCATCTCCATGGGCTTTCTATGTACCTACAAAGATTTTTCATCACCTTAACATTTTTGTGCCATATGGTAACATCTTGTTTGATTTGGGTTCTTTTAATTCTTGACTTCACTTGCACTATTGATCTTGAATGCATGATCAAATGTGAGTTATTGATCTTCCTTCTTTAGGTTTAAACTTGTACCATCAATTTACTTATTCATAAGATCAAGCACGGTTAATTGATCTGATTGATCACTCATCTATATTATGACACTTATCACTCTTTCATCTCTTCTCATCATCCTTGACTTGTTGACCTTTGATTTCTATTAGTTCTATTATCACTTTATCAAGACCATGACACTTATCATTCTCATGTTCCTTCGTAGGATCTTTGACAATTTGATTCCACACTCACCATTGGATCTCCATTATATAATTAACGTGTACATTTGATATTTGGGTTTGACTTATTAACTTCTATCCTTGCATGCAGATCATTGATCTTTGGTTCAAGCTCTTGAGATCTTGCCACTTGGCATCTTCATGTTTAATTAGTACCATTGAAAAATGAAATAAACTAAGGGTTCAAGAGTATAAATAAACTTAAGATAAATTTTAGACTAAGGTTTTAGTCATGTTAATAAACATAATTAAAACTTAGGATAAAATTTAAATTAGGTTTAAAATATAAAAACGTGTTCCCATGTAAATTTGAACCCATTTTAAAAAGAATCTTGTGTAAATATGAACCCATTTCAAAATAAAAACTTAGGCTAAAATAATTAGACTAAAGTTTTTTAAAGATTGTTTAAACATGGATATAATTAATTAATTGAATACCAAGGGGTAAAAGGGTCAAATTATCATTAAAACATAAAACCCTAAACATTGTACATTAAAATGGGACTTCATTAAACCTGCAACATGGAAACACAAAAATCAAACATTAACAACATTGGATGAAGTCAAAAAAGGATTATATGTAAACATTCCAATGAAATATGAATCAAAACATGAGATTAAATAATGTATTTTTATCAATTCAAATGCCAATTTACAACACAATTTGCAAAATTAAATAAGGGTCCTCATTTTTTAGAAATGGGGGTATGTTGACCTCAACATGTTCCTTGATTATTAGTGTGTGAATTCATATTTTAATCAAGTAGTTATCAATAGAATGAATGATAATATAATTATAGGGATCTTACTAATTCTTTGTCTATGAGAGTTAGTATTCATTTAATAGAAGGTTTGATGTTTGAAATTAACTTGAATATGAATAACTAAATAAGCTAATTTGATAATAAATTTTGATTTACTACTGATCTTGGAAAAATTGGATATAAATAAGGAATTATTATATTTTGTATGATTTTGATTTTTTATTATACCCTAACATAGATATAAAATATCTTTTATATTACAATGCTTTAATATGTAGTATGTTGAATATAGATTATTTGTTTAAGGTCTTTTTTAAATTATTATTTTAACCTTTAAGGACAATGAATATAAATCCTATGTTGTTAAGAGGGATGAGTATAGTAAATCAAGGTATAAATATGAAATAAATATAGCCATTATCTATAATATAATTGACTTAATTTATCTTTTATAAAATAGTAATAAATAATTTTAAAAAGTACTTAGCTAGATAATGACTAAAATGGGAGATATGGAGGATCCAAATTGAGATATATCCTGGTCTAACTATCTTAAATAGGATAAAAGTGTCAAAAACCTTTTTAGATAGTAGAAACCTAATTATATAGTAGATTCATGTGGATTTATTATCCCTATTTTAGTGATAGTATCCTATGTGAAAACTATTATGTGCTTCTATGTGTACCTATGTCTAGGTCTATCAAGACTATTCCTATGTGCAAGAGTTTTGTATGTCTATAGATGACATATTTTGATTGATTTTATATGGAAAACCTAATATTACATGATATTAGGGAATCTAATTGAAAAAATTAGTAAATTTTTTGTTAGTGGGGTAGGCTAACATCCTCAATAGCTTGTTGTGATGAGACTTACCTGCATTAAAATACTCTAAATAAGGATCAAGCATGATGTAGTTCTCCCCATTTAAGTACTAGTGCAAGTGTAAGTGAAGCTATTATGAATATTGACTTGAGTTATTTTAATGTTTGTGGGACTATAAATTTGAGTAATTTGACCTTAGGAACGATGTAGATGGTTATATACATAAATAAGACATAATAGGGATTGATAACCTTGATTATGCAAAATTTGTTCTGAGTTTGTATATGACTTTTGTATTTTATTTCCATCTAGTGGTTAAATGGATAAAATTCATGTATATATACTACTATGGTTATTTTGTGTGTCTTAAAAGATGTTTAGGTTGACCTTTGGAGGTCTTAGATTTTAAAAAATATCCATTGGTATGAAAAGGAGGGAAAGGAAAATAATGCCAAAAATGGGATACTACTACCATGTGGAACTATTGTACCTATTATGGCACTAGTATATAAGTGGTGTAATCTAAGGCACTAAGGGAAAATATATAAAGATGAGGGTTTGGGACTATTTTTAGGATGTTTGGGGATGTTTGTAGCCTCCATGAAAGCTATATAAGTATCTACATAGGCCCTAAGATAGCTCTATGTCTAAGTTAGGGATAGGTGGTATCAAGTATCACTCGTAAAACTCAAGTGCCATTTTTAGGTGACTACATTTCCCCCTTTCCCCACTTAATTATATAAATGCAAAAAATAATAATAACTAAGATAAAGGAAAAAGAAGTGTACCTAGACTTACCTAGGAGGTAAAGCCCATGAATCTAGATATGAGTATGTGAAGCATGATCCATTGCATGTCCTACAAATGAAATTTACATATATCAGTCCTTAATTAATAGATATAAAAATAGAAGAAAAAAATTGAGTAAATATATAAGAGAGAGGAAATGCACAAATACACCTCACTAGGTACATGGACCAATGCATAAACCTAGTGATAACTTATGTGTGCATGTATATAGTGATCAATCAGTGAGTAGATTAGTTTAAGCTGATGGATTTCTCAATCTCCATGTGTGGATGTATTAATAACTCAATCCAATTTTAACTCCATCATTACCCACCCTTGATTGATGGATCCTGACCAATGAATAACTTAAATTAGACCAATGGTATGTCTAACCCTCTCATGTAAGTGGATTAATAACTCAATTAAATTATGACTCCATCATTTCCTACCCATAACTAGTAGATTCATATCAAACTAAAACTATGTGATGTAACTACAGATGTGTATCTATAATTGAAGCTATGTATGTTAGCTATGTGTCCACTTGGTAATATTAGGTGACTCTAGGTACCTTGAGAATGCCAACTATTATAGATGGATCAGGGAATGAATCTGGTGTGTAACCTATAAAATGGTATCTAATGCTCAAAATGTAGAGAATGGCATGGGGATTGGCATTCCATCTAATCAACCAATTTATAATTTAGCATACTGAAAGAGTGTGATGCACACATACCTCCAAATTTGATATCTAAGAATATGGATTCTAGATTGAGTTTTAATAATTTATATTTGAATATCTAAAATAAAAAAAGAATGATCATGTCATTCATGATTCCCCAAATTTGAGAAAATTGGTATGAATCTAATCTCAACTAAGCTAAAACTATTAATCTATAACTGAACTTGTGTAAACGTGGACTATACCCACTATACTTTTCTAGATAATCTATCTCTTTAAAAACTAAGGATAGTAGATAGTAGAACCATATCTTGTATAATAGTGACATATGGTGCTAGTGTCCCCATTTATCTTCTAATGTCTAATTGTTATGATTTGTGTGTAACTATAATTGATATATGTCACTATTTACCACTATGTTTTCCTAAACATGATTTCTATGTTTTGAGCCTGTATGCTAGAAATTATACTCTGAGTGCATCCAAATAGCCTGATCTTTGTGACAAACCCTTGTGAGTTCCCCTTATTTTGAGGGGAGTTGTTGTACCTATGAAACTACTATCATTAAAATAAAAATATCTAATAAATGTGTGTTATCTAGATCATATATTATATTTACACAATATCCAATATAATGTCCATACATAACATCAAAATGTAAGATAATATGAGCACATGTTTGTAATGTGCAATGTGTGTTAGGTAGACCATTCACAAAATTGTCAAGATATATTTAACAATGTATATAAATAAAAAATCTAAGTAATAATTGAGTATCTACTTAGGAATATGGGTCATGATGTCCATCATAACACCCTAGTAGGAAGGGGAGATGTATGAGGTCCCTCATATAATCTAAAATTGGAGTGTGTAACAAGAAAGAGACAAGGTTCATAGCCATTATGTGTAGAATAAATAACAAATTCAACACACATGAGGCACACAAAGTAGTCCAAGGGGCCACAATACAAGGGGCATGGGTGCATGTAACTAAATATAAACATCAAGACATTCAAGGATATGTTCAAATGTATGCATATGCAAACAATAAGGAAGTTGGCTTAGATACACATGGAAGTACATGTTTAAATGTTCACACACACAATCTATAAGGCAAACATAAGGACATGGGCACATGTCCAAATCATAAATACAATTAAAATAATTGGAGTAGAGCCATAGAGCAATGACATATTTAAATTACATAAAATAGAAGAAGCATAGAGACACAATCAAATCTAAACTAGGAAAGATATAAATGAGAGTATACATAAACATGTGATACACATCTATATAAGAGATAAGATGTACATATGTTGAGTATAAAGTAGTGATAGTCAGAAACATTCTAAGTAGGTGTAGGATGATTAATATCAAGATATAAAAATAATAAGTTTGTGATGTAGAGTTTATAAAGATGTAACTTGGAAATCAAAAATGTGTGTATGGTGACACTAAATGAGAAAATGTGTCAAATAAAGAACTTGGGAATATATATAAAGGCCCCCAGTGGGTAGATAGTATCAGATATAGATTAGTGTAGTAGACCTTAGTCATATAGCAATATAAAAGTATTCAACAAGAACAAGTGAAGCATGTGTGTATGATTAAAATTTAATATACTAAGATAACTATTATATGTAGTTTTTATCAAATATAAGAGATGTAAACATTGAAATGTATAAAATCTATAATTTATGGTTTTTGATAAAACATTTGAATGTTTTTATGTTTTTGCAACTAAAGAGGGGGTAAAAATATATTAAAAACAGGCCCGAAAACGGGGAAAAAACATCTACATATCCTGCTCAAGAAGCTGAGTCAGGATAGGAATAAGGTCAGCAGGAAGCCCATTCTGATCAAAAATTGCCCAGTCGGGCCCATGTTCCGTGGCCCATTTAGCCAGTCGATCAGCGACCGCATTCCACTCCCGGGGAATATGGCGAAAAGAAATAACTTCAAAAAATGAACTGACCTGTCTAATCTGCTTAATAATCCCATGAAGTTTCCAATCTCGACAAGTAGAATTGGAGTTGTTTAGCAGGTTAACCACCACCTGAGAGTCCGATTCACAGATAATGCTGGGCCACCCCTGTTGACAGCAAATACGTAAGGCCTCCAGGATTGCCAGCGCCTCCATACAGTTGTTGGTATGGTGACCCTTGTACTCAGTCAGTAACAAACAAATATTGCCAGAATTATTCCTACCAATGGCTCCAATCCCCGCTTCACCTGGGTTCCCCCTGGCCGACCCATCCACATTTATCTTCACCACGCCTTCCTCCGGTGGCTGCCAACTACCCACCCTGCTGATCGGGCGCTTTAAGTGCCTGCTGTAGGTCGAGGGATGAGTCTAGACGCAGGGGAGCGCTCCCAACGGCGCGCCAGGGGAGAGACGAGCATGGACAGAAGCGTCCCGCGCCTACAAGCCCTCACTGCTATACCCACGAGCATGAAGAGTTTCCTGCAAGGCCACCAGCACCTTCATCCAAAGCGCACTTGTGCTCAGGGAGCGTTGCTGAAAAAGTCTTCTATTTCGTTCGAGCCAAAGGTGCCAAAGGATGAACGCCGGCCCTGCTGACCACGCGTTTTGTAGAATAGAAGCCTTAGTGGGGGGCTGCTCCAGGCTTTGCCAGAACTCAATCAAGGATCCAGCGTGCCTGCAAGGATGTTCCCAAGCATCCTACCACAAATGCCAAAGCTCTCTAGCGAAAGGACATTGAAAAAACAGGTGTTCAGCAGTCTCCTCACTTTCCCTACAACACAAGCAGATAGAGGGTCCATGAAATCCACGCCTGATAAGGTTTTCCCAGGTGAGGCAGCACCTATAGGTGAGGGTCCACAAGAAGAAGTTACACTTCGGCCAGACACTCGGATTCCAGATTTTCTTGCTCCAAGGAACCTCCTCAGCACCGAATTGCTCCTTGATCAGCCACTGATATCCCGAGGAAACAGTATATTGCCCACAGGGGTCGCCCCCCCAAGCCAGAGTGTCACACTCGGTCAAAGAGCTATAGCCTCTAGCAGCAAGGAGCCGAAGAAGTTCCTGTCTATCCTCAATAGTCCCTCCTTGTGGCCAATCCACCTCCTGTTTCCAAGTGAAAATGCTAGCTGCTCCCAGCTGGAAAGCCTCTTTATAATGTTCCACAGTGTCCCAACCCGCATTTTGGAATGCCTCCCTCAGGTTCTGCAGATGAGGGTGCGATAGTATGAGCGGTGGGCAGCCATTCCAAGAGTCTTCCCAGAATAACACCTCCGTACCACTATTACAAATCCAAAAGAGATTAGCTTGCACAAGAGAGGCTCCCAGCTTAAGGGTGTTCCACACCATGGAGCCTCTTCCCTCCACAGGGAACCTGGGAATCTCCTCCGGCGTCGCCACAGGCAAATATTTTATCAAAAGAATGCGGGCCCATAGCTGGGACTGATTTGTACACCACCTCCAGTACAGCTTGGCCGCAAGGGCCTAACTAGAGAGGACAGCCGACCTTAGCCCAAGGCCCCCCGCCCTCTTAGGCCTACACACAATGCTCCACTTGATCAAGCTCCATTTTGAATTTCGAAGGTTGCCGCTCCACAGAAATTGCCTGGAAAGTGCATCAAATTCATGGAGGAAGTACTTCGGAGTAGCTTGAACCATACTGTGATAAATGGGAAGAGCTTGGATAACCGACTGAAGAAGGGTCACCCGACCCGCCATCGTAAGCCACCGGTGAGTCCAATGATTCACCTTCTGCTTTAACTTGTCCAGGATGTTTTGCCAAAACAGCCGTGGCTGGCTGCCCACAACAATGGGGACCCCCAGATAAGTCACTGAAAGAGACTGTGGTTGGAATCTCAAAATGGCAGTGATCCTGCGCTGAATAGATGCTAGAGTATTGAAGAAGTAGATAGAAGATTTTTGCTCATTCAGCTGCTGTCCCGAGGCAGCTAAATAGGTGTCCAGAGCGCTCCGAAAAGCCTGCGCCTCTCTGATCTGAGCAAGCCCAGCGAGGATGGTGTCATCCACGAATTGAAGGTGGGTCAATCTAGCCGCACCATTGCCCCACTGCCACCCCTGAATCCGGTCCTACAAAGCTTGGGACTTCATGAGCCTGCCAAGGCCCTCAGCTAAGATAATGAAGAGGTAGGGGGATAACGGATCACCTTGCCGAAGCCCTCTAGAAGCCCCAAAAAGTCTAGAAGGCACGCCATTAATGAGCACAGAGTACGACGGAGTGGTAACACAGCTACAGACCCAGCGAATCCAATCCTGGCAAAAACCAAAAGCAAGGAGGGTTTTTTGCATGAAACCCCAGTCCACCCTGTCATATGCCTTCGCCATGTCCAGCTTGATAAACATAGCTCTCTGCTGTGAGTTGCTCATCGAGTGAATGGCTTTAGAGGCAATCACCACTCCGTCCAGAATCTACTTACCAGCCACAAAGCCGCCCTGTTCTTCAGAAATAATCATTGGAAGGCAATCTTTAAGCCTCTCTGCAATGAGCTTGGTGATGATTTTGTAGACCATATTACAGAGAGCAATAGGCCGGAAGTGATCCATCCGATTAGCATGATCATTTTTCGGAATCAACACCAGAAAGGTAGCATTGATCGCTCTAAGCATTTCCTTGTTGCGATACGATTCCTGAACCACTTCCACTAAATCCTTGCTGATTATGTCCCAAAATTCTTGAAAAAATTCAGCTGGAAAGCCATCCAGACCAGGCGCCTTGCCTTTTCACATAGCAAAAACCACTTTTTCTACTTCCACCAACTCAATAGGTTTCATCAGGGCATTATTTATGTCATCCGTGACAATATGGGGGATGCAGGACAAAACCATATCCTCCTCCAGCTCGGCAATGGTCCCCGCGCCAGAGAGAAGCTCAGAATAAAAGCGGATAGCTTCCTCAGTAATGGCAAAAGAAGAGGATGTACAAGATCCATCCTCAGTCACAAGAGAAGCAATGTAGTTCCTGTTGCATCTCGCTTGCACCGATTTATGGAAAAATGCAGTGTTCCTATCCCCTTTCTGAAGCCAATCAATCCGAGCTTTCTGTTTCCAAAAAATTTCTTCCCGCATTTCCCATTCGTTGAGCTCAGTCAAGGCTGCAAATTCAGCCATGCGCAACTCCTCAGTCAAGCCAAAATTCAGGATCTGCCTGGTTGTACTATCAAGCCTCTCTTGCGCACCCTTCTTCCTAGCGTACAAGTTGCCAAAATTTGTTCTGTTCCATATCTGAAGTTGCCTTTTGACATGTTGAAGCTTCTTGACGAAGGAGAACATGGCAGTGCCATACTCAGGACCCCCTTGCCGCCACCAGTGGGACATGAGGGTATGTAGAGATAAATCCCTGAGCCACATTAGCTGAAATTTGAAGGGGGGTTTCTTAGGCCTCTCAATAAAATTTGTTGTGAGCTTGATAGGCCAGTGGTCCGAACCCCTCCAATCCAGGATTTCAGAAGCAATAGAGAAAGCATTAGAGAGCCAAAAGCATGAAACTAAAAATCTATCCAACCGCTCAGAAATAGCTTCCTTACCTGATCTTCTATTATTCCAGGTGAAACTCCCATTAATGGGTTTAACATCAGATAGACGCAGCCGCTCCATATTAAGCCTAAGGAGCTCCGAAGAGGGATCAAGTCGGCTGAGCCCACCTCTTTTTTCCTCCAAACTGAGGACAGCATTAAAGTCACCACACATTATCCATGGCAAGTATGGACAGCACCTTCAGACATAACTTAGATGTTCCCAAAGCTTCAAGGATTCCAGACTATCTCCGGGAGCATAAATATTAGTAACCAAAATCAGCTCCCCAGTTTCCAGCGAAGAAGCGGTCATGGAGAGTGCCGAGGCGGATGCCATCCAAAGAACCAGTGTGAGCTTTGTCGGGTCCCAGCAAATGGCAACCCCTCCAGCACTCCCAAGCGCCCCCACACATTGACATTGCCCAAAAACCCAAATTTTTTAAAAACTACCTAGCATCGCATCAACAGAGAGTTTCGTCTCCTGAATGCATAAGATATCCGGAGATTGCTCAGCAATTAATTTCTGCATAGTTTTTTGTATGGGAGTACTATGCAGCCCCCTAACATTCCATGATAGCACTATCATTGAGAAGACTGGGTGAAGTGTTCAACCAAGGTTTTAACCTCTCCTGATTCGACCAGTAAATCCCCTGTACATTTTATTTTCTCCTGATCCTTTTTGCGTCCAGGTCTGGATGGTGTTGAGAAGGAGACCCTTTTGAAAGGTTTTTGCATCAGACCCAAGGCTCCCACCACTTCCTTATCCTTCCTGGGGGTATCCTTTTCTTTCACCAAGTCAGCCCAGCTACAATCCTTGTTCTGCAGTTCTGGGATGCCCGCCACATTCGCAGCCTCTACCTCAATCTCACTTCCTTGGCCTTGATGGACTACCATATCCTGCACTTCACTGATGGGATTTTTATTTTCTTCCCTCCCTGAGAGTCCTCCCTCCTCCTCAGGGATGAACCCATCTTCAATCACCATACCTTCTAGTGCTTCAAACTTGTTAAAACTCCTTTCCAGGCTGCGGTCCTGGTTTCTCCCCTTTTGCCCCCTACCTCTCCCTCTCCGACGGACTTGAGCAAATCCATCCTTGTCAAGACCTGGCGTTCCCATAGGAGCAGCAAACCCTTCTACCCCTTTTGGAGCCCCTTTTACATTCGCTGGACTTACACGCTGGGAAGCTGAGTTGCCTCTCTGGTTCAGCTGCTCTGATTCTTTTCTACCCTGAGAGTCAACACCTCTGAAACTCCCCCCTTGAGGGCATTGTCTATGGAGATGGCCATATAGATGGCATATTCTGCAGCGGAAGGGGATAGCTTCGTAGTCCACCTGTTGAATCCATGTTGACTCTCCTAGACAAATTTCAATTGATTCAGTCAATGGATTATTTAGGTTGAGTTCCACACAAATTCTGGCAAAGGAGATGAACTTCTTGTCCAAAGACTGGTGTGATACAGCAATTGGCGTTCCCAGGAGGCCTGCAATTTGGCGCAAGATGTCTTCTCTCCAAAACTCCAGTGGCAGCCGTGGGAGACGAACCCAGACCGGGACGCTAGTAGGCAAGTCCTCCACAGAATTAAATCCAGGGTGCCAGGGTTTAATGAACAGTCCTATACGGTCATAGAAATAGGGTCCTCCCTCAAAAATGCAATTTTTATCAGATATAAAGGAAAAACTTACCAGGAAGTAGCTGTTCGCAGCCAGTATTATGTCAATGTCACCTTCTACTTGCCAGGTGTGCCTCATCCAAGATTCCAGGGCAGGCTGTGAGATCCTAAGGCCCAAAAATTTACATATCAGAGCATGACCTGTCAGATATTCCACCTCCTCACTGACAGCAGCTTGAGGGACCACCAGGACTGGCCTGTCATGGCTACGTGGGAAACACCCATTGACTTTAGGCAGCTTTGGACGGTCACCCACATAAAAAGGGGGTCCTGCCTGGGATGATTCACCTTGCCCCACACACGCTTCCCCTGTATCCACGCCCTGGTCGGCCTTCCCTTTCCCTCCGTTCGCCTGCATCGCGTCCCTCCCAAAAATGTTTTTATGTTTTTGACATGTTATATTATTTTTATATTTTTTGATATAATATTTGAAGAAATAACATGAAAATTAAACTATATACAAGAAAAGATAAATAAGGAAAGTATATACAAGTAAAATCTGGAAATAAATGAGATAGTGTAGAATCAAAGTGCAATGTCTCTATAAACCCAAGGGCACATCTATGGGATGTGTATAATCAAATTATGGATTAGGTGGGAAGTTATTCAATGTCATATACTAGATCTATCTGAACTCATATAAATCCTCATCATTGTAATAAACATACCATGATATATGTATCAGTATAGCTTTATCCTTGGTGTTAGTCTAGATTTTATGCATACAAATAGTGTGTTACTCTAATATATAAGATGCATCCCATGTTGTTCCATGGCAAACCACATCGAACCATAGAATATTTCTATGAATCTTATGGTTCTTATATGTGATATCCTATAGAATGTGAACCATGTGTCCCTTATGATTGAATATCAAACATCTATCTTATCAATCGACTATGACATCCATAAACTATAACCATGTACTTAAAAGTGTAACCTATATATGAGTGAGCCTTATCATGATAAAGAATAATGTTTTGTCTAGTTTGGGGCCACATGCAACTATTATTTTGATATGTTTTATAGAATCCTTAATAATATATGTCATGTTATAGCTCATTTTCTTGATATCTTATGTGTCATAAAAATTCCAAAGTAAAAGTATTAAGATGAAAATCCACATATATAGTAACATGTGGGATGCATCTATCTACAACAAAGATCTAGATAGTTAATTGATCATTCTATGAGTATCTATGTTGATAGCTATTATGTCATGGTGCTTATACTTGTGTATGTGGAGGTTGTATAATATGAATAGTGCCTTGAGCCTTAAACTTATTCAACTTATGCTATAATGTTGAGCATGTATCTATATCATGTAATGTAAGCCTATGAAAATGAAAAAGGGTTGATCTTCATATTGTGACAATCTGCTAATGGGTCTATGACAAACTATGGGTAATGCCATCAATCCTCTATCATGTAATATTTTTAGAATCAAGTGTGGTCTATCCTATGAAATACCTACCTGAATCCATATAAATGGGTCCATATCCATATATGTAGCTATATATACTAATTTAATGGAGGGATTTATATATAGTTGTAACCAAGTAGGTATGTAGTTATATGACTATGAACTAGTGGTGTTTTTAGTGTAAAAAAAGGAATGAGTGACTTATAATCATCTAGTATTCTCTTAGTCTGACTAGTGTGAAACAAAATCCACATAAATAGTCATAAATGTCAATGGTTGTTGGATTATCCTCTTTGGTGGCCTAGGAATCTATATCAAATTTATAGATATATACTTCTTTTGAGTTAACAAGTAATAGTAATTGTGTCATCGAAATCCCATCATCTACCATGGGTGGAGATAGTTGTACTATAGGAGGGTCCTCCTCCATCATGGGTGAAGGTAACTATGTTGTATGAGGTTCTATAATAAGTGTATGAATATTCATGATGGACCACCCAACCTTATATGTATGCATCTACTCAATTAGAATATTATGAGGTCAGGACTCTATAGGAACATGAGGTGTCCCATCTAAATATGTAGTCAAGGTTTTATGCTTAGCAACTCTACAATATCTAAATGGTTTATTATCTACTAAACAAGTGTATTAATATTTTTCATGCAAAAATATAACACATCTATTCAAGATAAAGGGTATGACATCCATTCCATGTATCCAAGTTCTCTTATGTAATAGGTCATAATGAAAATGATTAGGTATCACCTAAAACTATGTATATAGTGTATAGGTAGGGTTTTTATCCCAATTTTAATATCCAAGGTAATAGAACCCAATGCTTGTCTATGAATGTCATAAAAAACTATGATATTCTTATATTTGTTTTGAATGGATGCTATATCAACCCCCATAGTCGATATAAATTTGAGGTTGCATATGTTAATTCTTGGACCACTATGAATTATAAATCATTTAATAGTGGCGGTATTAATTTTTGATTGAATGAATAATGATAAATTCTAATTAATAATTTACTCTAATAACAAATCCTCATTGGAAAAATATATACCATCCCCAATATCCTTGATAGAGTTCATGATAGATGAAAATTATGTTGACTTTGTGTCATGAGGTAAAATGTATGATTGAGTGTTTGAAAAAGAATATCTTTGAAAAATGTTGATTATTGAAGTAATTACAATATGAAAATCTTAGCCAGTGTGCTTCTCAAATTATCCATAATATCAAATTATCTATGCTAATATTTAGGTCTCATTTTGGTGCACTAGTGATGAAGAGGGATGGTGGGATTACATTATTTCTATATATGATGTGGAGGCATCATATTTAATATAGTAACATCTTGAATCATAGGATTTACTATTTGCTAAAGATGAGTAGTAGAGGTAGGATGTGAGCAAAGATAATCAACTGGTCTATGTGGAGGTAGAACAAAAGGAGTCTTTTGGGCTTTCTATCATCAAGTAGTAATTAGAGGTAACTCAAAGTGAGCCATGCATCAATGATCCTAATAATAAGGGGAATCAAAAGAAGGATGATCACTGTGTAAAATAGCTTGATATCTGACATGATCCATTAGGTTATGTGCATTTTTATACAAATGGTATGTAATAGGCATGATAAATAAACCACAAGACTTTGTGCTAAAAAGTATAAAATGGCATCTATCATGATAATCATGATGATGAGCTATAAATTAAAAACTAAGTATATTATGTAAATAAGAAGGGAAACCATAATTATGCACTAAAGTTTTGAAATAATGTGCTCTAAATAAGTTGGGTTCACCAAATGTATTAACATTTTAGGAATTAGTGAATATAAATGTTATGTTTTGAAGGGGGGTGAGTATAGTAAATCAAGGTTTAAATATGAAATAAATACAACCACTGATCTTTAATATAAATTACTTAATTTTAAATTTATAAAAATAATAATAAATAATGTAAACATGTACTTAGCTAAAAAATGACTGAAAAAAGAGATCTGGAGGCTACAAGTTGAGATAAAGGCTAATATGAGTGTATTAAATAGGATCCAGGGGTCAAAACCCTTCATGGATAGTAGCAACCTAATTTTATAGTATCATCATGTGGTGATAATGTCCCTATTTTGGTAGTAGTGTCCTCTATGTTAAACTATTCTGATATTTTGGATACACTTGTGTCTTAGTCTATTAAGCCTATTCCTACGTGCATGAGTTCTAGAGCTCTGTAGATGGACTATTTTGATTAATTTTATGTGAAAACCCTAATCCTCCATATTGCTAAGGAATCTAGTTGATAAAATTATTAATGTGTGTTTTCATTAGGGTAGGCTAGACATCCTAACCAACCTATTATGATTAGAGTTACCTACATACCAATACTCTAAAGTAGGAACAAGCTTGACATAATTATCCCCACCTAAGTGCTAGTTTAAGTGTAAGTGAATATAGTATGAAATTTGATTTGAGTTATTTAAATGTGCTTGAGACTAGAAACCTAAATAATCTGAGAATATAAATGTTATAGATGGTTGTATACATAAGTATGTAATAATAAGGATTGATAACCATAATTATGCACAACTTGTTCTAAATTTGTATGTGTAATAATTTATATATAATTCCTATCTAGTGGTTATAGGGATAAAATTCATGCATATATATTGTTCTAGTGCTTATGTAGGTCTTAAAATAGGTCTAGGCTAACCCTAGGTGGTGTTAGATTTAAAAATATATCCATTGGTAGAAAAAATGAGGGAAAAGACAATAGCAAAAAAATGTGGGCACAAGTTCCATATGGTGCTACTATCCTTTTTATGGTGTTAGTGTTTAGGTGGTATATCCTAAGGTACTAATTAATAGGATGTTAAGGTGAGCATGTGGGAATGGTTTAGGGACGTCCATGGCCCACACAAAAGCTAGAAAATGTTTAAGTAGTCCCTACGATAAGTCTGGGGCTAAGCTTGGGATATGTGGTCTCAATTATCACTCTTAGAACTCAAGTGTCATTTTAAGTGATTAAATATATATAACATCTATGCATGTTATTTTGATATTCCAGACTTACACTTGGATTTAATTAAGTGATTAATAAGATATGATACAATTATGCTTAATAGATGAATACAATATGTGATCATTCTCACTTATTTTTATAATTTATGGATAATTTTAAAATAATTTTATTGTGTTTTGAGTTCTCACTTGAATATAATATGAAAATTTGAAGTATTATCTTAATTATCTATTTGGATTCGTGTTCAAAAAAATTGTTGGACTCATTTAAAGTATAATTATTTTCTCAAAATGTTTCTTTTGGTAATTAAGTCATCTTACATTAGTCATAAATTATGATTTTTTTTTATACATGAAATAGAACTCATTTATTATATAAGCTATTTTTTAATGTTTCCAAGTGCTAGTAAGTCATGTAATATTCATGTTTCCTTTCTATCTCTATTGGATGTGTTTTATCATTTCCACTAAAGGCTTAAAATATGGTAATGTTTTGACATTTTGAATTCCACTTAGAAATTGTGTTACTCATTTTTTTAAGTTTATATAGACATGATTATAAAATTAATGATGCTAACTATGATTACTTTCAGTGAACTGAAATTGATAATTATTTAAGTTTAATTTATAAGTTAATAACATTTTAGTTAAGTGGTGATTAAACTATATGTATGATATCTCACTTAAGTATATCATATTGGACTACAAAACTGTAAGTTATTATGAATGGTACCTTTAAAAAAATGGATAATATGGAAGAATTGTAGTATCAAGCTGATTAGTGTAATTATTATTTTTTTTTTACAATAAATAAGCACTTGAGGAACACTTTATGTCAAGAACCATAAAATCATGGTTGGTAAAATATTTGTAAGTACTAAATGTTTTGATACATGTGCCAAGTCATTTCTATTTATTTTTTTAACTTGGTCAAAATTTTAGTTATATAACTTAGGGTTTAGGTCAAAATCACAATGTTCTTGATATGAAAATAGAAGATAATTAGTTAATCCATTATTTATTTTATTTAGTTTGACTATTTTTTAAGTCTTAAACAATGGGTGAAATGTCTAGTTTATTTTCATTTCCACTTAATTTCCTTTTTGTTAGAGTTTTTATAATTAATATACTTGCTACTAAGTGACTAATGTGAAAATTGCTACAAGGTAGAATATGACTATTATAACTCATGAGTGGAAAAATTTATGTCACTATGAGTTACTAATAGACTAAGGGGTATGAAGTTTCGATAAAGTCTAATGTATGATTAGTAATTATAGATATGATGGATATGATTACTAAATTGACTTTTTTTGCATCAATTCACATGATATGTGAACAAATAATAATACATGTGATGAATTGATGCTTTTATTGTATGGTATATATAAATCAAGTACATTTATTTTTATTAATTATTGTTATGTAATATAGTAATTATATTTAGCATGAGATAATGTTTAAGAAAAATTTTGTGTCAAAAAACCCTTATATTTATTATGATGATTTTATAAAGGGATTGCAATATGATATCATAGTATGATTGACCATGTAGTGAACTTAGAGATAAATAAGTTGTTAGTAGTGTAGTGTATAACTAATTTGGATTGTAAAATGAGTTTATGAGCTAATATGTCAAAACAAGACTGTAGGCTTGGTGATTATCTCTAGTAATGTTTAAGAGTGATATGAAATACTATCAATCATTTATTTAATATTTTTTTGCTTAATTTTGGAATAAATTTGATAAATATATCTCTCATAAATATTAAATTCTACTATTAATGTGTTATTAGATAGGTAAATATATATTAGATGAATTGTATCAACCTAGATAATCTAACCTCATGATGATTATTTGGATTTCAAAAACATTTATTTAGAGAATATTATACCCTTCATATATAAGTAATTATAATTCCAACTAAATACTAGATTTATGTATTTTATCTTGATTATTTGGTATAAAAATTTATTTCTGATATGAGTATTATGCTACTACATTTGTATATTTGAGATGTGAAAGTATAATATAGTGAAGTTGATTCAGTATAAATAGAAAATATAGTTGTGGTGTTTTTTTGAACTTGATGTTAGTTATGTAACTTAGAAGTGGGTAAGTAGTCATATGGAGACTATGAGAAATTTTTAACAATAATATACATGTATTTCATTTAAATTGATGATATTGGTTATACATGTAAAATGATTGGTGTTGGAAATTTGAATCATGACATTAAAAATTCTAAAATATTATGCATTAATTTGTGATAGTAATATTGGAGGCTAGCTATACCTGAGAAAGCTTTCGGTAAAATTAAGATGAGCATTTTTTGGTATTTCTTAATATGGTGACAAAATAAGAAGAAAAATAAAATACATACATTGAAAACAATATTGTTGAAAACCATAGCTTTAATGGCCATGATGGAAATGAAATTGGAAATAACCATGCCAAAATAATGTTGATGGTAATAATAGTGTTGTAAATAATGTAAAATATGGAAATTATGTTCATAATTATATCCTAAATTTTACTTTGTGAGTATTTCATAGCATTCAAGTCTAGATGGAAGCATATGGACAAAGGTTGGTCCACTTAGAAAATGTCTAAGAAGGAGGTGAATAGGAGGGAAAAAAAGGATGAACCAAGGGGTGATAACCTAAGAAAACATTATGAATTAGATTACATCATCATGGAGCTTAATAAACACCCACATCCTACTTATTATAGTAGTGAATATGGATAATCTACATATGTATGGTTAGTGAACATGCATAAATAATTCAATCTACATAATATGGGATTTAATATCAAAGCTCATATAGGATTCTACAAGTTGGTAGGTGATGTTTCCTTGTGGTATAACCACTTAAGTGTTGTCAAGGGTTATGAAAAAATGAATCATTCCTATGATACCTTAAAAATGTAGTTTAGAAAGAGATATCTAAGAAGAAAATTCAAACAAAAAAATTATATATTTCTAGCTACCAAAGTTGGTGATTATGACTATTTAGGGAAATGAGAAAAAATTCTTAAAATACCTAGATTATGTAATTTAAACGCATGACAAATAAAATGTATATGGATAAATTGACACTTTAAACTTCATATACTTGACTTCCCGAGGTGTGACTGAGACAATAAATGAAGATATGATTGGGATGAGTAAGTCTAAAGATTAGGCATATTAATTTGAGGTGTTGTAAGGGTATTTTATGTGATTTATGAAAAAATATGATCATGATGATACTAGAAGAGTGAGATGTCTCACATTAATATTTGAAAGTAGATAACTAAAGATAATTTAGACTATAAGGTCCCTTAGTGAAGGTGAGAATGACGTATAGGTGTTAGTCAACAATATTAAGGACCAATAATTAGGTGTATCTAGGTTGTATGATTCTATGTAGAGATAAATTCTTTAAACCTATGTGTAGTTAATGTCCTATGTGAAGCAATGGAAATATGTTGAGTCTAGTATTGAGGATGAATAAAATAAGAGTGATAGAGGTCAAAACATTAAGATTGTTATATTGATATAATCACATGAATATTTTTAAACACCCTAATTTATTCAAACAACCACAATTACTATGTCTTTTATTTCTCTCTCACACATAAAGGGTCTTAGTGATGGTTATAATCCTTACTCACTTGGTAATTTTGAGCCTTTTGATATTTATGATGCTTTATTACCCTATTTTTGAAACCCCCAATAGTCACAAGTCACCTTTTTCTAGTCATAGGGGCCTCTAGCCTATTCTCCATGATTTTTACTCTATTATGAGCCTTTAGACATTAGTACCATTTTCAAGATGGTAGCACCACATGGTACTATTGTCCACTTTTGCATTTGGTGTTTGATGGGCCTTTTCACTTCTATTTAATCTTGACCCCTCTATGACCCTTATCTTATGTTTTTAATATATATTTTCATGATTTATCAGCTAGAAGACAAGGTATTATATTCTAAATAAATATCCTCCTATGTAAAGAGCCTCACAAAGAATTTTACATCTAGTACTTACTTTTTTCTCACTTTTTTACATAATTCCATAGTACAAATCAAATAATCTACATAATAATCAACATTCACACCTATAAATTTACATGCTTGATCAAAGAAGGGCCTAAGAAAAATTCATTGTAGTATACTTGCAAGTTGATGTGAACATTTCGTAAGGGATAAATACATGTGATCTGAGACCCCTTAAATTGGGGTTAATATAGGTAGTGGTTAGAATAATAAGTTTTTTTTATTTGTGTAATTTTAACATCCTACAACCTATTTTTATTTACTTTTTCATTTGATTAATTTATTATTTCATGTTTACAGGTATTCATTAGGGTTTGGAAGAATAATAAACCAAAATAGAGACATAGACAAGCCCCCACATGATATGAAATCACGTACATGACCCTTAAGAAATCTTGTAATTTCTCTAAAGTTTGTAGACCATCATTATATGAAGGACACTAGTTTCATGTTTAGACACTAGTACCACATGGCACTATTATCCTAAGGGGAACTACTATCTAAAACTAGATCTTGAAAATAATCAACTGATGAAATATTCCTCTCTGTCTTCTCAATCGACTCTAGTATTTAGATCCATGAGAAAATTTGTGTATATCTAGATAACTCCACTTTCTCCTTATAATTATTATTTTTTGAAAGCTACATGGAATCAATAAATTCTAATTTTATTCAAGATTAAAAATAGACCTGACCCTTTAATCTAATCTAGGATTTACATAATAAAACACTAAAAAGGTTAAATTTTTTGGTAAACCCTACCTACTTTAAACATAAATTCAAAAACCCTAATTTTCCTTAGGGTTTACCATATAAAATTTTCACATTTAGGGTTACAAAAATATGATTTCCTAATTTTTTGGATTAACCTAGCTAATTTAATTAATTCAATATGAGGGTATTGTTTATTTAATTTACATATTTTCAACACAAGTGTAAACCCAAACCCTAGATCCATGTATAAGGTCCCTATACACAAAAACATTAGCAATTAGGGTTTCAATAATAACCCTATTTTATGTTAACATCTTTGATCAAAAAATTCACACATTGTACACATATTTATGTTAGATTAAATTATACCTCTTATGTGTTTATAATTCATTTTTACACTATATTCTTTGGTGAGTTTAAAATAGGATCTAAATAGTCTTGTACCCCTCATCCACTTAATGTAATCTTTAATTTTTCTCATGATTATAAAAAGGAATGGATGAAATTCAAGATTTTACATGATATCATGATAATTATTTCATTCATCATGATGATTATGACTATTTATACAATAATGGATATGAGGATTATTATGCTAATGATAATACAAAGTAACATGAGGACACATTAGATAAATCATATTATTTTTCTTCTTACTCTTCTCTTATTCCTAAAAATCAAATTAAAAATACAATGCCAATAGAACCTCTTGTTGGTAGTGTTTAAGTACAATATGATCTTACTTTTTCAACTATTGTTGTTACTTCATTGTTCAAAATAAACAAATATAAGTGGACTACATGCAAATAAATTTTACATGCTTCAATAAAAGTAGATAAAAATAATGCATCTTCTTTACTTTTCTTAATTACAATTCAAAAAATAAATACAAAGGATGTTACACCTTTTAGAAATGCACACATTAAGGTAGATGGAATTCCTTTATCACCTTTATTCACATTTCAAGATCAATTCAAAAATTCTTTTCCAAAAATAGATAATTAAAATGTTTGTAAATATTCTCCTATATGTCATAATGTACAAAAATAAAGCATGATTGTTACTCCTAATTCTCAAATAAAAAGTGATAATCATGTTTTCATTTTAAAAATGACTAGTGAACAAATACCTTACATTACATAGGATGATACATTACATAGTATTAATAAGTTAAAATATTATCCTTATCCTTCTATTAATGAGCATGTGAATGATAATTATTATACTCTTACCTCTTCAAATGACTTAAATTTTGATTTTGATGGACCATGGGATAATGACGATTATTGTGATTATGATTAAGATGACATGAAATCTATAAGTTCTGCTTCTTATTTTACTTCTAATATCTCTCTTGTTAAACCAAACAATATATCACATGTTAAAAGACAAACACACACACACACACACACACACACACACACACACACACACACACACAGACACACACACACACACACACACACACACACACACACACACACACACACACACACACACACACACATTCTTATGTTCATAATTTCCATTCACTAAAAAATAAAGTACCTTCTATTCAACCTAATAATATAAAATATACCAATGAATCTGCATCAACCCCCCTTAATATAGTAGAACCCATTCATCAAAAAAATCCAAATGAGAGTGATAACATATTTCCATCTAACCAAGTCCAATATATCACACCTCCAAAGGTTATTAAGGTAACACCAACCCTTCCTAAACAAGACTTAGAATCTAATATATCAATGGCTAAAATAAATAATAATATCCAATCACTAAATAAATCCCTTGATAATGATAATATACCTTCAAAAGTGTTAATTTATTTAATGCACATTATGGGTACTTTTAAAAACCAAGTACATCATATCACTTTGGAGAATGAGGCATAAAATCTCAAGTTGATGCAAATGTTATACATAATATTCATATTCCACAAATAATATCAACTATGAGATTGCGACACAAATTTCAAATACCAGTGTTACATATCCTTGGTAGACATGGAGATCCATATTTACACCTTTAGGATTATGATAAATCCATGGCTCATATTATAAACAAGTTAATTCTACTATAATTGTTTCTAAAATAAATAAAGGATAAAGTACTAGATTAGTTCCACCATACACTCCCTAGTGGATATTTTACATACATATGATGAGATAGAGATAGTCTTCCTCTAGTAATACATACATATTAAATTATCTCTAGTCACACATGAGAGGTTACCTTCACTACAATAAGGAAGAATAAAACCTACATTAAAATACATTCTTTAGTTCAAAGTTTATTTGCATCAGCTAATTTACCAACAAATAGATTTCAAAGTAAAATAAATATTTTCTTAACATTTAATCTCTCCTCTTAAGGACATATTGTTATATTAAACATCTAAATAATTTAGACATTTATGAAACACAACTATATCATTGGAGGAATAGCTGGGATTAGTAGAGGCTTATTTGGATATAGACTCCATAAAACCTTAGTTGTCTAATTTGGTACAAGAGCCTACTTCATTTACAATTAAAAAACTAGTGGAACACAAAAAATCAATAAATATACTTAATAAGGGGAAATATCCACTCTACATAACACAATATAGAGTGAGTATCACATAGGATATACATAGACATGTTACACAATTTTTAGATAGGGTTGGGCCTCATGACATCTTGCTTACACTAATAGATAGGGGGATGATCACACTTCTTTCAACTAATCATCATCCACCACACCATTTACACCAAGTACCACAATCATTATTTCCATTTTCACTAAATTAATGGATATTTAGATGATCATTGCTATATAATCAGAGTTCACATCAATTAGTATGTTAGAAGAGGCATCATAGAGTTCACATAAGGGGAATCAATCCTTCTTTCACCATACTCTCCTAGATCACACTCATTTATTAGAAGATTTATCCTATAAAGTTTATTTTAAGGAAACATGGGTTACTCATCTTATGATCCCTATGACTCTTAGGACAACTATTTATCAATAGTATCTTACATCATAGCCTCAATAGTGATAGTAACTAGTTCATGGAGTTCAAAATACATCTCCAATGTATACCAACAATTAAGATATTTGGGAAAAACTACAGACCCAAAGATATGGTTTCAGTACAAGCACTAATCAAAATCTTGGAAACAATTACAAATGTAAGAATTCACTTGTAGTTTGCACACTAATCAAAATATTTGGGAATAACTATCAACCCAAGAGCATAGTTTCAATTTGACAATTAATAAATATATATGTAAATAAATACATATATCAAAACTCAACTTCAGTTTGAACACTAATCAAAATATTTATAATAAATTATCAAACTCAGAGTGCAATTTTAGAGTGACAACTAATCAAGATTTTTGCATCAAAATATACATAGTTATCCACTAGTAGTCCATCACAAATAGCTCTAATTTCATAGTCTTTATTTACACCAACATAACATGAACATTATGGTCATTGGTTCTCCATGTCATTAGGGTTCATTTAAGGCATCTCACCATCATAGGGTATACATGTAGACATCATATGGGTTATAAAAAAACTAAAAACCATATATAATTACAATATAATAACTTAAATTTAATACAAATATGCCTAAAACATTCATAACACATGAAAAAAATTAATTAGCATTACTCTGACCAAACCAAAATTGTAAAACAACAACATTTCAAACAATCAAACAAATTTAAACACAAATTTTTTAAAATATAACTAGATCTAGATGCCAATACACAATGACAAATTACATAAAAACCATATATATATATATATATATATATATATATATATATATATATATATATATATAAAATTCATAACATCATTTAAATATAAATGTGATTCACAACTCAATGATGTGAACACAACTGCTAGGACAAGTTCTCCCACTCTCACTCTTAGACACATCCACACTAGAAATAGAGGCCCCACTATCTCCACAAGACCTTGATTTATGGCCATACCACTCTCTCTTTATAAATAGATAGTTAAACCCTAAAATAAAAATACTCCCACTAAACTCATATATAATCATGTACTATAAGATTATTATCCCCACCTAGAGCATCAAGAGAGGGCATGGTCCACCTTTGCAACTCTACACGTAACTCATCTCTATATATTGATGATCAGCTATATGATGTATTCACTATTATTGCTTGATCAAATAAATGGGCATGCACTCTAGATACATTAGTGGCCCATTTTACCAATACATCATCCATGACATCATCTAAATATGTTATGTCAACTCACATAGTGCCAACTTAGTGGTGACCTACAAATACTCATCATCTCCTTCACCTTAAAGTATAAATATAATTTCATAAGAATTTTATTATATATAAAAAAATGATCAACATTACATAGGAAATACAAAGTAACTATCTAACTTACCATTAATAACCCTTAGGCAATCTACATCTATTACCTCCTCTATGATCACCCCATTTCTCAGGAACAAAGTTACCCACTTATGCTCACTCCACTAGGCTAAGTAGGCCTTAGTCAATCCAACATCATCCACATATGGTATCTAAATCTTCATATATTTCTCTATCACTAACATATGAGGTAGCTTAGTAATTGATGTCTTTAACCTACTCCTTAGCCTTGAAGGAGACTAAGAACTCTTCAACCACACTACTTGTGTTGGGGGTACATCCTTTACGACACCAAAATATTAAGTAAACTTATCATAATATAAACTCTCATATACATTATCCCACTAACAACTTACTATAAAGTCTCATATACATTATCCCACCAATAACTAACTTGAATCTACCTCAACTATGTGCTATCCTCAAGCCACCCCTAATAGCCATTGTAAGGTTTCCATACAATATCCTATACTTTCAACTTATCTAGTAACTATCAATAATAGGTATTATTCCTCCTTAGAGCATGCCCTATTTTAGTCCATCTATCTAGAAATACATATGGGTGAGCCCATCCATCTTATAGATATGCCACTGACCTACTCATGGCTATGTGCTCATATTCCCAGTAATGCAATAGTGTCAATGCATTGATACCCCCACTACTCATCTCCTATGTAAAGAAGTATAGGTCCTCATATAAATGAGAAATCATGGTTTGACCCAAAAATATATAGAGACATGATGCTTAATGTCATACATAATTTCATGAATCATATATGAAATAGATAAACCACTCCTATATGCAACAATAAATGATGACAACAACACAACTAGAAATTTTTGAAAATATAGAACATTTACCATAAGAATTAGGGTCAATAGTATGTCACTCTAACTAATTTTGTGATAAGTACCTATAGGCATAGTATAAGATTACATAGATGCTTGATATATAACTCAAGGACCAATATCATCTTATAATTCATACCATTACACAAAAATTATCAACTACAAGATCTAATATACATTCTCCAATTTCATGGTCATCTTACCCATTGATATAAAGAATGTAAATGTATCTACATTATACCTCTCACATAATGCAATAATCATATTCTTATCTCAGAGCATAGGCTCCAAGAAAGTAGTGTCAGGGGATCTAGCTCTATCAATTAGAGCACATATGATTACTTCTCGTATTAGCAATTAAACACGAAATTATACCAGAATGATAAAGTAAATAGAAACTTGAGACAACAAAGAATTTGAGAGACAATACACACTCTTGTATTAGATATTACTAGAAGAAAATACAATAAGGAAGGTGCCACTTCTTCCTCCACCTCAAAGGCTTGCCACACCTCAAGACCTTCTTCCCTCTCTCTCTTGCTCAACACAAAACCAACTCTACAACCTGAGTTGTTATCCCTCCTTGAATGCTTTAGCTGATCTCCTTGACCTTACACCTATAGATCTCCTTGACCTTGCTTTCTTCAATACTTTTACTTGCCTTCTTGATAATAACAATACATGCCTTATGGGTCTTTAAATAAGATCCCATGCTTACAAAAATAGAAATCTAACTACAATTATTAGACATGCAGCTCGTGACTATAATTAGTCATTTGACATGCAAACACTTGCTTCACTTAACTGACTATTCGTCAACAGCAGTTCTAGAAATACACAGGCAACCAACGTCGGTCCCTACTTGCCTGGTGCTACCAACGTCGACTAACTGTCTACCACCGCCGGTCTCCTTCTCCAGTCCATCTGACCGATGTTGGTCATACTACTGATGCCGATGGCTCTAGTTCTTCAGCATCCTTCCTTGTGTCTATAAATAGTTGGAGCTTTTAGCTCCACACCTTAACAATCTCCCACTTGGAGAAAATAGTTGTAACTTGTACCTATACTTGTACACCATCTATTTTGTTCTTTAGGCTCTATATCCCTCTTCAATGTCACTCTTGAAGACCAACCACCATGCAAACCTGTGATGCAATACCTGTATCATATGCCACAAGAATTCTACTGCTCCCAAATTCTTCATGACATACTTCTGAACCAACTCTACCTTTAGCTCAAAAAACTCCCTGTATATGAAACCCTGTAACAAGTAACACAATACAGTAATAGGATAATGTAGCTAATATTATCCAATTTGGTAAAGATAAAATACAATGGTCAAACCTCCATTACCTGCAGCCTAAACAAGACCATATACCATAGCCTTCTATCTCATGTGTCCATCCACTCTCTTCTCTAAAATGGGAATCCATCCCTCTATCCAGTGTTTCCTTCCAGCTGATAACTCTACCAACAAATACCTGTTTGGTTCTACTCAAGGACTCACACTCCTCATCCATGCCAAGCTCCCACTATTTCTGGATTCTACCTGCATTGCTTCTTCCATCTTCCTAGTTCTTGACTGTCAGTAAGTAATATAAAGAAGGTGAACAACAAATATGAGGTTCACTTACCATTTCTGACCTCCACATGGGTGTTTGAGACTCCTTGATGGCTAACTGTCCACCCATCATCCGTTCTAGTGACCGATCTCAGCCATCTCCCAGTCTGCTCCTGACTGATGTCGGTTCCCTGCACTGACCTTTACTACCAACATCATTTCCCTGGATGATGCCGATGTCCCTCCTATCGACATCGGTCCTTATGACCGATGTCAGACTTCTCCTACCCGACCTACCGACCCTATTAGTCTGCACATGACTGATGTCGGTATCTGGATGACCGACATCGGTTCCAGGCGACCGACATCAGTGTTTGTGTGTTCCTATAAGTGATGAAATTTTCATCCATGAGCTCTTCTTGGATCAAACCCCTATCCATGCTGCCCTGCTCAGATTTATTCATCCCCTGTGGCTGATCTCTGTCCTTCATCTCCTCCATAAACACCAAGGCTTCTTTGTTTCTATCAAAAGCATCAAATTTCCTCTTTCTACAATGAACTCTATCTATGCTTTCTGAATTTAAACACATAACTTTTGAATCAAGAACTTCCATTCCCTTCTTATTCATGTGACCAAGCCTATTAGGCCACATCTTCGAATCTACACTAGAAGTAGAATCAGTAATACAAGTAGACAGATAAAGAGTATCTACTTTCTTACCTCTTGCTAGAACAAGTGTTCCCTTGGTAACCTTCCAAGAATCCGCTGTGAGGGTTATTGTGCATCCCTCATCTCCCAACCTTCCTACAAAAATTAAACTCTGCTTCAGAATTGGAACATGCATGACCTCTTTTAACACCCATATGTTGTCAATCTGCAATCTCAGTTGCACTTTCCCTTTGCCAACTATCTGACAAGGCGTACCATCCCCTAAATAGAGCACTCCAAAGTCTCCCTGTTCATACTCATGAAACAAATCTCTGTTTGGGGATGCATGAAAAGATGAACCAGAATCTAAAATCCATGATCCTACTTGACTATCTGAAGAAAGTATGAGAGTATCCTGCATCACAATATTTGCATCCTTTGCTTCGTCCATACCTGCATGTTGGTTCTATTTATCTCTCAACCAACACTCCTTCTTTGTATGTCCTTTCTTTCCACAAAACTAGTAGGTAATACCTTTGGACTCGGATCTCCTTCCCGACCTTGATTTCCCTTACTCAACCTTCTCCCTTTGCCATCCCCTGCTTTTTGCACTCAGAGCATTCCCTGATGATTCACCTGTGCTTCTCCTGCATATTTCCTCATTCAAGATCACACTCACAACATCATCAACTTTTAAGATTTTAGAAGCAGATGTAGAATTACTTACTGCCATAACCAAACCATCCCAACTTTTAGGCAAAGAACATAAAATCAAGAGAGCCTTTACCTCATCATCAAAAATAATATTGACTGAAGCTAGTTGGTTTACCAAACCATGGAAATCACTGAGATGAGTATGTATCAACCCACCTTCCTGCATTTGCAAAGTAAATAGCTGCTTCATAAGATATACCTTATTAGAAGCTGAGGGCTTTTTGTATAAATTCGCCAAGGACTTTATCAACTCTTCTGTTGTCTTGCACTGTGATAAGCTGGAAATCATAGATGATGCAAGGCTCAACCTTATGGAACCGAGAGCATCTGATCAAGAACGTTCCATTCTTCATCCTTTATATCTGTGGGCTTGCATGCAACCCCACCCAATGGTAAGTACAAATCCTTCTGATATAGATAGTCCTCAATCTGCATCCTCCAATGTTGATAATTCTTGCCGTTAAATTTCTCCATTCGTAGCCTACTTTCTTCTACCATTGTTGAACTCCCACTCAATCAGAAAACCCTATGAATGCCCTGTAATCAAAAAACAATACACTGCTTCCTGTAAACCATAGCTCTGATACCACTTGTCAAGGGTTCTAGCTCTACCAATTAGAGCACATATGATTACTTCTCATATTAGCAATTAAACACAGAATTATACCAGAATGATAAAGTAACTAGAAACTTGAGACAACAAAGAATTTGAGAGACAATACACACTCTTGTATTAGATATTACTAGAAGAAAATACAATAAGGAAGGTGCCACTTCTTCCTCCACCTCAAAGGCTTGCCACACCTCAAGACCTTCTTCCCTCTCTCTCTTGCTCAACATAAAACCAACTCTACAACCTGAGTTGCTATCCCTCCTTGAATGCTTCAGCTGATCTCCTTGACCTTACACCTGTAGATCTCCTTGACCTTGCTTGCTTCAATACTTTCACTTGCCTTCTTGATAATAAAAATACATGCCTTATGGGTCTTTAAATAGGATCCCATGCTTACAAAAATATAAATCTAACTACAATAATTAGACATGTAGCTCGTGACTATAATTAGTCATTTGACATGCAAACACTCGCTTCACTTAACTGACTGTTCGTCAATAGCAGTTCTAGAAATACACAGGCAACCGACGTCGGTCCCTGCTTGCTTGGTGCTACTGACATTGGCTGACTATCTTCCATTGCCAGTCTCCTTCTCCACTGCATCTGATTAACATCGGTCATACTACCGACGCTGGTGGATCTGGTTCTTCAGCATCCTTCCTTGTGTCTGCAAACAATTAAAGCTTTTAGCTCCACACCTTAAAAAGTAACATGTCATTACCCTAACCTCTAAAGCACCTCTATCTAAGTATAAAATAAGGGCAAACCTTGAATAGTCTCTATCATATGACTAGTATGAAACTCCCTCATATGGGCATCAACCTGCAATATTTCAACAAAATTAGACATCATTAAAATTAAGACTAATACTAGAAAATAATAACATAAATAATAAACTTGTCAATAATGTTGAGCACCATATCTAGGGCCTACTAGACACTAGCATTTTCTAAAGGATAGTGGTGTTGGATAAGAGCACCACACTTTATATAATAACACTAAAAATTAAACACTAGTGCCTAAAATGAGACAATAACATCATTTTTTAAAAATATTCCAAAATAAACCTTTCTCTAATAAAATAAGTAAAATTAAAAATTAAAATGACAAAACACAAAAAAGGTTAGGTTCCCTTACTAGATGAACCTCCTCCCTATCCTAAATACATGCCTCAACCTCCTCATAATATGAGAACCTAACATCTCATCTCCTTGACATGTTTCTCTCTTTCAGATTCAAACTTCTTTCCACTCAAATGATGCAAATGAATTGATAATGATTCAAAATGACCTATTTATGTCATAACTTACCCAATATCACCCTATTAAGGTTACCCTTACATGCTAATTTCATTAATTAATACAACTATCTTGTTACTATCATATGCCAATGATTGTAGCTTCAAATCATGAATTGTTTATTACACATGGGACTTGATACTAATACACTCAATCCCATATTGGTAAAATAAATCATCTCAACATTTTAAAACATAAAAATGACAAAAATAATTACATTATATTAACCATATAATGGACCAAGTACCTACCCAACTACACACTAAATTATCAAACTCTTACACAATTAATACATTATTTAAACCTAATACACCATCACAATTACAATGTAACACTATTATAATCGATCCTTAAAACTTTTGGTTACATATCCTAATCAAAGTTTTGAATATCTTAGTAAATCAAGGGTAAAATATACATAGATAGCATCAGACATATAAAGTTACATTGAGATTTTTAGAGACATAAGCATATAGAGTCACAAATTATATAGACACACATGTATACACGTATTTACATAGACATCCAAAGTCACAACTTATTCATATTATATATACATACAAGTCTACATAGGTTTACATAGGCATTCAAATATACAACTCATTTAGATATATAGATCCATAGGTCTACACAAGTTTACATGGGCATTTAAATGTAGTTGCTCATTCAGATATATAGATGCAAAGGTCTACATAGTTTTTTCACAGGTTTACAAAGGTATCTAGAGTTAAAAAATTTCATATTTACAAGATGCATAGGTATAAATAGGTTTGAATTGGCCTTTAGATGCAAAATTTATTCATATCTATAGATTCATAGGTCTACACAGGTCTACATAGGCATTCATATGTAGAACACATTTAGATATACATATACATAGGTCAATAAAGGTTTTTCATAGGTATCTAGAGTTATAGCTTTTAAGATTTATTGATACATATGTATACATAAGTTTTATGAAAATTTACTTGGGTATTCATATGTACACTCTATATAGATATATAGTTTTGACATAGGTATACCATTTTATTTAGATATTTATATCCAAAGCTACATTGCTTAGATATCAAGATTAGGGGGCACGATGCAGAGTGCATGCTATTGAATCCTAATTTTTTAGACTTATTAGGTTACACTAATATCATCACCAGTATTATCATTAAGTTTTCACTAGTTTTGTTTATAGGGTCATCTATAGTGATTGATCCAACCATTACACCAGACTTAGTTTATATTGCTTAGATTTGAAGTAGGGGCAAGTGAGCCTTATTTATCCACACATTAAATTTACATTACTTAGATTTAGAGTGGGAGATAAGATAACCTTGTTTATCCACACATTTATCTTATATCACTCAAATTTAAAGTGGGGGAAAGTGTCTCGTTTCTTCACATATTCAATTTACACACTCAATTTTAGTATATGGGACATTTACATCATATGCTTCCTTTCACATATTACACTCTAGTTCTCATCCATTTGTCTAGCTAAGAAGTTCTAGATTACATACACATAGGTAATTAAAGGTATGAATTTATATTTTATTTTACCCTAATACTTCCAATTAAATGCATTACTAGAATAAAAGGGGGGGTCAAATGTAAACACCCTAATTTGGTCAGGAAACCAAAAGTACTATGTATTTTGTTCCTCTATCACACAAAGGGTCTTAGTGATGGTTATATCTCTTGTTATCTTAGTCATTTTGACTCTTTTAATCTTTCTTATACTTTATTACCCTATTTTTGACACCCCCAATACTCATAGGTCACCTTTTTCTAGTCCCGAATTCCCCTAGCTTGTTATCCATAATTTTTTAATTTGTTCTGAGCCTTTAGACATTAACACCATTTTTAGGATAGTATCACCACATGGTGCTACTGTCCACTTTTACCTTCAATTTTTGATGTGAAATTTCACCTTTGTTTGAGTCTTGACCTCTCCATGACCCTTATATTATGTTTTATTTATCTTTATCATTACTTATAGACCAACAAGTAAGGTATTATACTCCAAATAAATATCTTCCTATATAAATAGCCTCGCAAGGCATTTTACATCTAACACTTACTATTTTGGCACTTATTAACATAAACTAGTTCACTAGTATAACTCAAATACTCTGCATACTTCCCAATATTCACACCTAGACATTTGTATGATTGATCAAAGAAGGGCCTAGGTGAAATTCATCCTAGAATATCATGCGAGTTTATGGTTAACATTCCCTAAGGGATAACTTCATGAGATATGAGACCCTTAATATTGGGGTTAATATAGGCAATGGTGAAAACAATATGGGTTTTAATTCATATAATTATACCATCACACAACCCATTTTTTCTTTTCCTTTTACATTTGATTAGTTCATTGGTTCATGTGTACAAGTATTAATTAGGTTTTGGTTGAATAATCAACCAAAATAGTGACATAGACAAGCACCCCCATGATAGTAAATCACTTATAGGATCCTCATGAACTCTTATGACTTCTCTAACCTTTAAAGACTATCACTATAAGAAGGGAACTAGCACTAGGTTTGGGCACTACTGATACATGGTGTTACTATCCTAAGGGTGTGATATTGTCCTAAGATAGATCTTAAAAAATAGTCATAATATAAAATATTCCTCTATGTTTGCTAAGTCATCTCCAATGTTTAGATATGTGAGAAACTCTATGTATATACAGATAAGTCCATTTTATGCTTGTATTTATTATTTTTGGAAAGCTACATAGAATAAATAAATTCTAATTTTACTCCATATTAACAATAGACCCATCCATTTAACATAAGATATGAGTTATATAGTAAAACCTTAAAAATTTAAAACAAATATGAACACTGATAGGTTGTACATATACACACTTTTTCTCTTCAAATATGTTGAGTTATACAATGATCAAGGGTGGGATGGGAATGAAAAAAATACTTCTATCCTAATATTATAATTTATTTTTTTACATTTTTACATTTTTACTATGAAAAAAGAAGCTAATGCTAACATGCAAGTCTTGGGTTGTCTAGATTTTATATGTGTGTGTTTGTGTGTGTGTGTGTGTGTGTGTGTGTGTGTGTGTGTGTGTGTGTGTGTGTGTGTGTGTGTGTGTGTGTGTGTGTGTGTGTGTGTGTGTGTGTGTGTGTGTGTGTGTGTGTGTGTGTGTGTATTTATGTGAATGTAAGGTTTTAAAAAAATTAATTTCAATTATTTATAAAATTACACGTGATTTTTTTCTACCTTAGGTTTTGATGCAAGACTATGCTTTTTAAAGCTTCTATGTGCAAGTGAAACTTAAATATCTAAACTACTTTATTTTTATGAAAAAATAAAGAAAGGATAAGAGTTATTTTATTTTATGTTTTATAAATATAAATCTAATTTACTATGAAAAAACTTATATAATATAATATAGTCTAATAAATAAAAATAAAACTTAAAATAAAACCCCCAAACTTGATCAATGGTGAGACCAAGATAAGGTAGAGGGATTGTTTGTTGTAAGTATACTATCCTTTGATATGATATATCCTTTTTTAATAAATAATTATATTTATAAATCTCATAAAAGAGGATTATAATAAAATAAAACAAGATAAACACAATATTGTATAAAAGAGTAACTGAAGAGTAGTTAGATTGATATATAAAGGTAAAAAATTAGTTATTTATTTATAAATTGTCCTCTCCAAGATTTAATATAATAACATGATGATAACCAAAAACTAAATCAAAGGAATTAAAAAATTAAAATCATGTAGGATATGTATTTTTATGACTCAAAACTTCCAATATCTTATTCAAATCTTGGATCTAAAACCTAATGGAAATATATAATTGAAAAGGAAGAAAGAGGTTGTATGTAGCAGTTAAGTAGATCTAAAAATAAATTTAGAATTGATAAGAGAGAAAATATTTGATAAAAACAAATTTATGGATAAGATAGGTCATCTAAGAGGTGAACAAAGGAGAATATAATCAAGAAACATCATAAAAATCATGTAAATAACATGAAAATTGAAATATTAAAAGTTAATCTAAAAAATACATAAACAATGATGAAATTTCCACCTTATTTATTTGGTTAATATGAAACTACCATGATTAGTGATTAAACTATTTTTGTTAAATATAAAAAATTGTGATAAATGATTAAAATGTCATGGGCATAACACCTTTTCCATGGTTTTTAATGAAACTAGTGTGATAAAAACATCACAAAAAGGGTTGTTTTATCATGGCAAAGGGTAGGTTCATCATGGAAGGTGGAAATTTTTCATGAAGAAGATAACATATGCCTCTATGTTTTCTTAGTCATCCCTAGTGTTTAGATATGTGAGAAACTCTGTGTATATATAGATAAGTCCATTTTATCCTTGTATTTAATATTTTTGGAAAGCTACATAGAATCAATATATTCTAATTTTATTCCAAATTAATAATAGACCCATACATTTAATGTAATCTATGATTTATATAATAAAACCCTAAAAAATTTAAAATAAATACAAACGATGATAGGTTTCACATATACACACTCTTTCTTTTTAAATATGTTGAGTTGGACAATGATAAAGGGTGGGATGGGAGTGAAAAAAATACTTCTATCATAATATTATTATTTATTTTTATACATATTTACATATTTAAATTTTTACTTTTATACATTTTTAATTTACAACAATGATCTTTTACTATGCAAAAATAAGCTAAAACTAACATGTAAGTCTTTAGTTGTCTAGATTTTGTGTGTGTGTGTGTGTGTGTGTGTGTGTGTGTGTGTGTGTGTGTGTGTGTGTGTGTGTGTGTGTGTGTGTGTGTGTGTGTGTAAGGTTGTTACAAAATTAATTTGAATTATTTATAAAATTAAAAGTGATTTTCTTCATATAATCTATCTTATGTTTTGATGCAAGAATATTCTTTTTAAAGCTTCTACGTGCAAGTGAAACTGAAATATCTAAACTAACTTATTTTTGTGGAAAAATAAAGAGAGGAGAAGAGTTATTTTATTTTAGGTTTTATTAATATTAAACTAATTTACTAATAAAAAACTAATCTAGTCTAATCTAATCTAATAAATAAAAAGAAAACTTAAAATAAAAACCTTAAACTTGATCAATGGTGAGACCAAGATAAGGTAGAGGGATTTTTCGTTGCATACTATCATTCAATATGATATATATTTTTATAATAAATAATTATATTTATAAATATTATACAAGAGCATTATAATCAAATAAAAAAGATAAACACAATATTGTAGAAAAGAACAGTTGAATAATGGTTAGATTGACCCACAAAGGTAAAAAATTAGTTGTTTATTCATAAATTGCCCTCTCCAAGATTTAATAAAATAATATTAAGATAACAAAAAACTAAATCAAAGGAATTAAAAAATTAAAATCATGTAGGATATGGATTTTCAAGACTCAAAACTTCCAATATCTTATTCAAATCTTGGATCTAAAACCTACTGAAAATATATACTTGAAAAACGAAGAAAGGGGTTATATGTGGCAGTTAAGTACACCTAAAATTAAATTTAGGATGGATAAAAGAGATAATATTTGATAAAAGTAAATTTATGTATAAGATAGGCCATCTAGGAGGTGAACATAAGAGAATAGAATCAAGAAACATCATAAAATGGCATGAAAACTGAAGTATTAAAAGTTAATCTAATATATACATATACATATATATATATATATATATATATATATATATATATATATATATATATATATATATATATATATATATATATATATATATATATATATATATATATATATATATGCGATAATGAAATCGCCACCTTATAAATCTGGTTAAGATGAAACTACCATGATTAGTGATTAAACCATTATTGCTAAATAAAAAAATATTATGACAAATGATTAAATTGTCATGGGCATAACACCTTTTCCATGGTTTTTAATGAAACTAGTGTGGGAAAAACATCCTAGAAAGGGTCATTTTATCATGGAAAAGTATGGGTTCATCATGGAAGTTGGAAATTTTTTCATGAAGAAGATAAAATATTCCTCTATGTTTTCTCAGTCATCTCTAGTGTTTAGATATTTGCGAAACTCTATGTATATACAGATAAGTCCATTTTATCCTCGTATTTACTATTGTTTGAAAGCTACATAGAATAAATAAGTTATAATTTTATTCTATATTAACAATAGACCCAACCATTTAATTTAGGCTAGGATTTATATAGTAAAACCCTAAAAAAATTAAAATAAATATGAATAATGATAGGTTGCACATAAAATATGAATAATGATAGGTTGCATATATACACACTCTTTCTCTTCAAAGATGTTGAGTTGGAAAATGATCAAGGGTGGGATGGGAGTGAAAAAAATACATGTATCTTAATATTATAATTTATTTTTTTACATTTTTAATTTACAACAATGTTCTTTTACTATGTAAAAAGAAGCTAAAGCTAACATGCAAGTCTTGGGTTGTCTAGATTTTATAAGTGTGTGCATGTGTGTGTATATATATTTGTTTATGAATGTAATGTTATTACATAATTAATTTTAATTATTTATAAAATTAAAATTTAATCTTTTCTCATAATCTATCTTAGGTTTTGATGCAAGACTATGTTTTTTAAAGCTTCTATGTGCAAGTGAAACTGAAATATCTAAACTACTTTTTTTTTGTGAAAAAATAAAGAGAGGAGAAGAGTTATTCTATTTTATGTTTTATAAATATAAATCTAATTTACTAAGAAAAAAACTAATATAATATAATATAATATAATAAATAAAAATAAAACTTAAAATAAAAACCTCAAACTTGATCAATGGTGAGACCAAGATAAGCTAGAGGGATTGTTTGTTGTAAGTATACTATCCTTTGATATGATATATACTTTTTTCATAAATAATGATATTTATAAATATCATATAGGAGGATTATAATATAAAAAACAAGATAAACACAATATTGTAAAAAAGAGCAGCTGAATAGTGGTTAGATTGATCCAAAAAGGTAAACAATTAGTTATTTATTCATAAATTGTCCTCTCCAAGATTTAATATAATAACATGAATATTAAAAAAAGTCAAATCAAAGGAATTAAAAAATTAAAATCATGTAGGATATGGATTTGTAAGACTCAAAACTTCCAATATCTTATTCAAATCTTGGCTCTAAAACCTATTGAAAATAGACACTTGAAAAGGAAAAAAAGAGGTTGTATGTGGTAGTTAAGTACATATAAAAATAAATTTATAATGGATAAGAGAGATAATATTTGATAAAAATAAATTTATGGATAAGATAGGCCATCTAAGATTTGAAAAGAATAGAATAGAATCAAGAAACATCATAAAAATCATGTAAATAGCATGAAAATTGAAGTATTAAAAGTTAGTCTAAAAAATACATAAACAATGATGAAATCACCACCTTATATCTAGTTAAGATGAAACTACCATGATTAGTCATTAAACTATTTTTGTTAAATACAAAAATATTGTGACAATGTTTAAATTGCCATGGGCATAACAACTTTTCCATGGTTTTTAATGAAACTAGTGAGGTAAAAACATCATAGAAAGGGTCATTTTATCATGGTAAAGGGTGGGTTCATCATGGAAGGTGGAAATTTTTTCATGAAGAAGATCAAATATTCCTCTATGTTTGCTTAGTCATCTCCAGTGTTTAGATATGTGAAAAACTCTATGTATATATACAGATAAGTCCATTTTATCCTTGTATTTAATATTTTTGGAAAGTTACAAAGAATAAATATATTCTAATTTTATTCTATACTAACACTAGACCCATCCTTTTAATGTAATCTAAGATTTATATAATTAAACCCTAAAAAATTTAAAACAAATATGAACAATGATAGGTTGCACATATACACACTCTTTCTCTTCAAAGATGTTGAGTTGGACAATTATCAATGGTGGAATGGGAGTGAAAAAAATACTTCTATCCTAGTATTGTAAATTATTTTTTTACATTTTTAATTTACAATAACATTCTTTTACTATGCAAAAAGAAGCTAAAGCTAATATGTAAGTCTTGGGTTGTCTAGATTTTATAAGTGTGTGTGTGTGTATTTATTTATGAAAGTAAGGTTTTTATAAAATTAATTTGAATTATTTATAAAATTACAAGTTATTTTTTTATTATAATCTACCTTATGTTTTGATGTAAGACTATGCTTTATAAACTTCTATGTGCAAGTGAAACTAAAATATCTAAACTACTTTATTTTTGTGAAAAAAGAAAGAGAGGAGAAGAGTTATTTTATTTTATGTTTTTATAAATATTAATCTAATTTAATAAGAAAAAAACTAATATAAAATAATCTAATCTAATAAATAAAAATAAAACTTAAATTAAAAAACCCAAACTTGATCAATGGTGAGACCAAGATAAGGTAGAGGCATTGTTTGTTGTAAGTATACTATCCTTAGATATGATATATATTTTTTTAATAAATAATGATATTTATAAATATCATACAAGAGGATTATAATAAAATAAAACAAGATAAACACAATATTTTAGAAAAGAGTAGCTGAACAGTGGTTAGATTGATTCACAAAGTTAAAAGAATTAGTTGTTTATTCATAAATTGTCCTCTACAAGATTTATTATAATAACATGAAGATAACCAAAAACTAAATCAAATAAATTAATAAATTAAAATCATGTAGGATATGGATTTTTAATATTCAAAACTTCCAATATCTTATTCAAATCTTGGATCTAAAACCTAATGAAAATAGATACTTGAAAAGGAAGAAAGAGGTTGTATGTGGCAGTTAAGTAGATCTAAAAACAAATTTATAATGGATAAGAGAGATAATATTTGATAAAAATAAATTTATGGATAAGATATGCCATCTAAGAGGTGAAAAAAAGAGAAAATAATCAAGAAACATCATAAAAATCATGTAAATAGCATGAAAATTGAAGTATTAATAGTTAATCTAAAACTACATAAATGATGATGAAGTCACCACCTTATATATCTAGTTAAGATGAAAATACCATGATTAGTGATTAAACCATTGTTGTTAAATACAAAAAATATTGTGATAAATGATTATATTTTCATGGTAATAACACCTTTTTCATGGTTTTTAATGATACTAGTGTGGTAAAAACATCATAGAAAGGCTCATTTTATCATGGCAAAGGGTGGGTTCATTATGGAAGGTGGAAATTTTGTCATGAATAAAATGACATAAAATTTAAATATAAAAAGTTTTAAAATTTATTTTTTATGTTTATAAAGGGGAATAAAGAGTATAAAATACAAAATAACCAAGAAAACATTAGTTCTATCAAATATATAGGTGGATGCCCTTGTACCATCATTGTATTTTTTCTAGAAATGTTTTACTATGTTATTTTTGGGTGTGTACATATTTCCTCATTAATATATGTTGTCATTATTTTTTTAGGGTTTTATTCCAATAAATTATGAATAAAAAGAATAAATAGTGTTATAAAACCTACCTTACTTACCTGATTGATGTGATGAAGCTAGCTGATATGCCTGCATAACTTGAAAACACAAAATGGAATTCAAATGAATTTTTAACAAAAATGTGGAAATCATGATCATTAATTAAAACATGAATAAGTGTACTTACCATGTGTATGGGGGTGAGGATATTTCTTGATCCATCTCATGAGGGGACTAAATTTGGGGCCAAAGTGTCATGAACTTATAATATCAAAAATTAAAAAACATGCATTAAAATAGTCATACAAGAAATAAAAAATTAAATTTGTAATCTTTTTATTCATTATTAGTTTTTAAAGTATAAAATATACTCTAAAACATGATAAAATGAAATTTGAAAATAAAATTCCTAAAATTGTAAAGCTTTTCAAATATAATGGATAGTTGAATAGAATATATATTTGAAAACATTCCAAAAGTATAGTTCATTTTTGAAACTACTATTTTTGATATATTAAATTTCTAGATTCATGGTGAAAGCATCAATATTTAAATAAAAGAAATGGATGAGTACAAGGAAAACATATATAATGTAAATTAAATATAGTAGGAAGAGGGCCTACACATGTTATTTTTCTTTGATTTTATATATTTCCCCTAATTTTGAAAAGTTGATCAAAAAATGATTTTAGATCAATTAGAAATTTAAATGTATTGCACAAATGGATATACTGGGTCAATGTTTGAAAGATGGTGTCTTTATAAAAAAGGATATTAGGGAGGATTTTTTTGTAATGTGTTCCATATGAATGAAAACCCTAATTTTCACAAACCAACATTTAATTTTTCACCATGTTGGTTTACAAAATTATCACATCATGTAGTGGTGATTATGTATTCAATGATAGGCTATGACACATCCATAACCACCTTAGATGGATGACACTATGATCTCATTATGTTGATGATGGATTCATCCCAATGCCAAAAATAGAGGTATGGGGTTAGTTTTTAATCTAGTTATTGTAACTATTATAGGTTTATTTTTTTAGGGTGGATTCATATGGTGAAGTTGGGCTAGGGACTAGGAGTGGTTACTGAGGATTATAGACTAGTAGATGGTTGAAGAGATATTTACTACAGATATATCTAGAATACTAAGGATTATATAGGTGGGTATTGTTTCCCCATAAATCATGCTATCATTCAACCTATTCACCTACTAGGATACAAATTAGACCAACTTTTAGTTTGTATAGAATATGGGAGAGTATACCATCACTCTCACTAACATATATGTGTAGTCACTAAAATTACCCATTTATGACCTAGATGCCCATTTGACATTACATTACCCCTAGTACAGTACTTGAACCATCTTAAGGTCCCTTTTGATCCACTTTTAGTCACATGTCACTCATAAATAAGACCCAAGACTATATAACACCACATGAGACCCATAATGACATAATCCCTTAGTGATTTAGGTCCTTGTAACTTACAAAACATAATTTTTCATATCCCTAAAAGGATTAGGATCAGCCTAGACCTATTATTAATTCACCCTCCCTAGTTATTTTTATTGCAACACTATATACACACTACTTTCACACTCTTACATGCTAGGTGGACATTATCATAGAGAATGCCACAAAATTAACAGTTAATATTGAAGGAAAGCTCCCAATTATTCTAATATTGTATTTATTTATCTAAAGCATTCAATAATCTATCCCTTGCATATGTTTCTAGATATCATGTGGCCTCTAAGGAATCTTCTCATGTATTCACACTCAGGCATTCTAACATTCACAAGCTTTCTCAAATATCACATAAGTGGAAGAAATCTATCAAGCTTGATCCCTCATCTTAGTATTTTTATGTAGGAAACATGCCCACATAAGGGTGTGTATCACATGTCCAACACATTAGACCCACTATCCCCTTTTTCTCATGATATTCGTTAAAGCCCTCATAATCATTAACACCTAGATTTTTTTGAGTAAAACATAGTTATATTATCATGTAAAGATTGCATAAACTTTAAATTTATACCATAGTGAGAATAGAACCTGATCTAAAAAACCTAGAAATCATTTGTGAATACTCTAAGTGGAACACTATCACACTACCTTAGACTCTAGCATATTGTGTTATTGTCTAATAAACTATGATAATGTCTAAGTCTATTTACGACACTTGGATCCTATTCATGATATTCATATCTATATACTCACCAATTTTGACATTTTAGTCCATTTTGGAAGGGCTTTTTACTATTAAATTATTATTTCTCTCTCATACTTTCCACATTTAGCAAATTAGAATCAATTAATAATTAATTAAATAAATGGTTATAATTATTGTATATTTATTTCCTAATTTATTATTGTATCATTTGAAAAACTTGGTGTTTTTCATTACATAACTCCCTTAAACTTTAAGTCATTTGGTGAACTCAAATTACTTTAGCTAGTGCAAAACCCCTATCCCTAGATGCTATTAGGGTTTATATATTTTTGTTTCCCACTTTTAGTGGTTGTGTTAGGATTTTAAAAAATAATATGTTCTACCCTCTAATACCTCTTCCATGTTGTATTTCCAAATTTAATGGATCAATAATATTCTTTTCCTCCTCCTCATCTCTAAGAGGGTGATAACTACTTTCCCTCTAACTAGGTCCATGTTATCACTCCTCCAAGAGGAGAGGAATCCTATACTACTATTTTAAATTTTTATACTTATCCTATCCATCCTTCAAACCTTTCACTTCCCATATATCCCATTTAACATGTGTGATTGCATGTTCAACCAGAAGCAACTAGTGTTTGTACTTGTTAGACTTTAAGGGATGTAATTATCAGTATGAGCAAGTTAATTTCAAAATTACAAAATTATAATTAGATATTTAATAAAAAAATTAAATTATTATAAAATTAGTTTACAAGAAAAAATCCTTTAGGGAACATTGGTATCAATCATTTATATACATCTTCACCTAGTCAATTTTTGAAAAGCAATGTTATATATCAAAACTAGAAATCACCACAAAGTGCATCTATAACTAGTGATTCAAAAAATACTTAAAGATAAAATAGAATATCAAGTGAGATTTTAAGGAAAACTATTAAAGATAAGTTAATCAACCTACCTCCTATACATCCAATGAGGAGATCTATATATATTGTACATATCATAGAATGCATGATCATCACACAGATCCATGTTTGGCATTTAAAAAGCATATAAAACATATCATTGTTAATAAGGACCATATACAAGATAATTTATTTAATCAATCCACAATGATATAAGAACATATTAAAAAAGGTTCAAATTAAAAAATAATACAAAAGTGGTTACCAAAAAATAACTCTGAACAATAAAAGATTTTTTAAGTAAAATCAAAGCAAGAAATAGTAACAAGCATAGTTAATGAAAGTGAAGGATATAGATCTACCTCTCCCAAATGAGCTCCCACTTTTAAAATAGTATGGTTTTTGTCATAAAAATCTACAATGGTTTGATTATCAAGGTAATGACCAAGGCATGACTACTCCTATTCTAATATTTGATGATGTTGGTCAACAAGGTTTGGGATTTATGGAGCATACTAAGAAAAATCAGTGGCAGACATATTTTATCAAGGAAAAATATCAAGATACAAAGGTGATATCACAAAAATAACAAAAGATAGAGTAGTAACAAATTTAAAATCATGAAAATATTATAAAAATTATCAAAAGAGGATTTATAACAAAAGATCATCAAAACACCATATACCTATAATAGGCATAGTTTCAAAGTGAACAATAAAAAAAATATTATAAAGCACGATTTAAAAAGGTCAATTCCATAGTATTAGGAAATTACTTATGCCCATGAAGATATAATAGAAGTCAAAATTATCACTCCACTAGTTCGAAATCAAGATGATAATGTTGAGTGGAATAATAAATGTTATTATGATTTCTAAGATACTGATAATGAATAATACTTAAATTCACATTTTGGTTTGATTCAGTCACAACACATCCATCACACTTCATGAGAGGTCACCAGTATTATTTTTGATGTAGGATCCATTTATGGTGTGTATCTTGTGAGACTCTTTCATTATTAGTATCTTTCCTTACTTGTACATAGATTTCATTTTCCAAAATTACTTGTACATAGTCTATTTTTCATATATAAATATTTTACATAGTCTCTTTTTAATATTGATTGTACATAGATATTATAATAATAAACCAAAAAAATCATATAATATTTTCAAAAATAATAAAAACATTCAAATATTGTTCAAAAAATACAAATTTAATATTGTATGCAATTCCATTTTTACATTCCTTGTACTTATTAGGTACTACATATGCTATCTATGTTAGTTTAGTTCATTTTATCATACATACATGATTCACTTGTTCCTTTAGAGTGTTCACAAATTATAATAGAACTCAATACTCTATATATATCCACATTTGATATTATTTACCCATTGGGGAAATAAACATAGACTCAACATTGATACATAATCCCATTGGGGGTAGCATGTACAAAACATCTAATTTGCTAGGTTACATATCTCTATACTCCATATCATATATTTAACATTATTTATATCTTGATATTGATCATCCTATAATACACTATTTTTTACCAACTACCACTATATACTTAGCCTATCTACATATTTGCTAATTATGGATTTGTATGACATGTTATGCATAGTTTCATTTCTAACTATACTAGTGTAGATTTGATTGCATTTATTTACTTCTACATCTACTAGAGGGCATTTAAATATTCCATTTTTATATGGATATAAGCCACTTCCTTTCACTATATGTATGTTTTGGACATGTTCTCATTTCCTTTTGTGTGCCTTCATGATGGTGTATATAGACATTTGAACATGTCCTTTCATACGGATCTAATCCATCCTTGTTTTCCATTTATGTATGTGGACATTTTAACATGTCCTTACATGTTTTCCTTTTCTAATAATTAGTGACATGTTCCCATATCCCTTGTATTGTGGCCCCTTAGCCTATTTTACATGCCTCATTTGTTTATATGCATGATTTTATGTTTGTGTCATAGCCATGACACTTGTCTATTGTTTCTTACATTCAAATCTATTTTGGGATGCGAAAAGGGTTCTCATGCATCTCCCCTTAATCTTTAAATGCCTTGATCAACATCATGACCCATACCCCTAGATAATGACTTAGATTAATTCCATGTTTTTCATTCATATACATGCTTACATTGTCTTATCTATCTTGATAACCTTGTGAATGATAGATATAACATACATCATAATTACCAACATTTTCTTATATCATTTTACATTTCAAGGCCATGTATACACATTATATTGGTTTATCATGTAGATATCACTTGTTTTTACTCTATCACACATGATTCATATCTTTTATTTTAAGGATATTTATTTTAGAGGTTTAACAATTCATCTTAAAATAGGGAACATTTATAAGGGTTTGTCATAAAGATTAGGCCATCCTAGTACACTCAAAACAAAGTTCTCATCATATAGACACAAATTAGAGGGCCCAAATTTAGGAAAATATAGTGAAAAAATTCACAACTAGATTAGTCTTAGTTTTTCACAAAAATAACATATCTTGTCAATATCATGGCACAAAGGACACTAGTATAGTGAATTATTGACTAGGATATCACACTACTATAGACTATCCCTACAAATATAAAATTCTAAATTTTTTAGAAAGGTACATCAATTATAGATCTTATTTACACAATTTTAGTCACATATTATCATACAATTTTAATATATACTTAGTTTTTCAATAGATTACACAAATTTTCTCAAATTAGGACCATCATGCATGACATGCTCACTCTCATTTTAGCTTCAGATAATTAAACACAAATTATTATGACTCAGTCTAGAATCCATATATTATGACATGCTTACTCCCATTTTAGCTTTAGATAATTAAACACAAATTATTATGACTCAATCTAAAATCCATATATATATATATATATATATATATATATATATATATCAAAGTTATCAGAATGTGTGTAATACATTTTTCTCATATGTTCAGTTTGACACTACTAATCTCAGATGGAATAATAACTCCATGTTAATCTCCATATTATTAATCCAAACACCATTTTTACTAGTTTTTCTCTAGGTTTACACCAAATTTATGTATCATTTAGTCTATAATTCCAAGTGGTACCTAAGCCTTTTTATATTTTAGAGTTCCTAAGTGTCCCTTAAGCCACTTTATATTTTGGATTTTTTGAGTGGCCTAAAGTCATCTAAAAATGTTTAATTTACATTACTTATTTTTATTTCTAGATGCATCTAATACACATGGGTAGGAGATTATGGTGTCAACCCTACTTGATTTCATGAGCCACTTACATGAGAGGGTTAGATAATTTATCAATCCAAGATAAGTTTTTCATAAGTTATGATACATTAAGCAAGCATGAGTAATGATGGAGTCAAGGTTAGCTTGAGTTATTGAGACACCCACACATGAGTATTAGAAAATACATCAGTCTTGTCCAAGTTATTCATTGTTTAATCACCATCTACACACATATAATGTTACCAAGTTTTAAAATTGGTTTATGTACCTAGTGAGGTGTATTCATTCCTTTCCTCTCTTCATCTCATATCTTTACTAAGTTTTGTATTTAAATTAGCTGTTTATTAAGTATTTAGTCATACATTTTTCATTTATAGGTTACATAATAGAACACAATTCATAAACCCAAAAACACATATGTGAGATTTATTTCATAGGTAAGTCTAAGTATATTTCTTTTTTCCTTTATCCTAGTCATTTAACATTATTGAATTTATAGAATAAAAGGGGGGAAATTAATCACTAAAATCAACCATTTTTGCCTTGGATGTAAACTTGAGGTCGATTTACCCATAGTATATCACTTGTCCCATCTTAGGGGCCCTTTTGATCCATTTTTATTCACATGATAGTTATAATTAACACCCATGCCTATAAAACAACACATGAGACCCATAATGTCGCAATACCTTGGTGATTTAGGTCCCTATACCCTCCAAAAGTTAAATTTTCATCTCCTTAACAAGATTAGGGTTAGCCCAGACCTATGTTTACATCACCATCCTAAGTGTTTTAATTGTAATAGTATATAAACACTACTTTCACATTATTACATTCTAGGTGGACATTATCAAAGAGAAGCACACAAAATTACCACTTCATATTGAGGTAGAGATCCCAATTATTCTAATATTGTATTTTTTATATATTAAACATTCAATAATCCATCCCTATCATAGGTTTTTAGATCTCAAGTGGCCTCTAGGGCATCCTCTCATGCATTGAAACTCAAGCATTCTAAATTTCACATACATTCACACATATCACATAAGTGAGATAACTACATCAAGCTTGATCCATCCTTAGAATATTTATATTTATTAAGCATATCCACATAGGGGTGTGGATCACATGTCCAACACATCAAACTTGCTAACCCCTTTTTTCATGTTATATATTAAGACCCTCACAATCATGAAAACCTATATTTTTTAGAGGAAAACATTTGTGAATGAAAATGTATTTAATGCATAGACTTGAAATTTGGATCATAGTAGAAACATGACTTGATATACAAAACCCAAAAATAGTTTGTGAAGATTCATAGTGGCATACTATCTCACTACCTTAGACACTACCACACCGCGTTATTGTCCTACTAATGTGTTAATGTTTAGGGTTATTTATAACACCTAAATCCTATTAACAGTAGTAATATCTATTAGTTAATTGATTTTCATAGTTTAATCCCTCCTAAAAGGCCTATTTCTAGCTAAATTATTATTTATGTATTCCTTTACAAATTTATCAAATTATAATTAATCAATAATTATTCAAATCAATGGAAATAATTACTACACATTTATTCCCTAATTTATTACTCTATCACTTTAACAACCTAGGGTTTTATAATCCATAAATCTCTTAAAATTTAAATTAGTAAGTTACTGGGTTTATTGATGGCAAATCATCTTTTGACTTTGCATTATGATAATGATAGATAGGATGGTAAGAATTTGGTAGAGTATTTTCATGAGATAAAAACACCTAATGTGTGTGTGAACTATGAAGAGAGGCTTGTGAGGGTAGAGGGATCTATAATCCCAATTCTCTACAAGGACATCATAGGGATATGGGATGACAATGAGTTAGACTAACTACTATATATTTAGACACCCATAGTTAGGTATACAAAGGGGAAGGTATCATGTTATTAATAATATCATGAAGGGTTGGCACATACATAATCTTGTAGATGATTTCATGACTATAATATATTTATATTAGACACCCTTCATTGGTAATGAATTATGTGTAGGAGTGGATAATAATTTATCAATAAAGTGTCACAATAGGATATGAAGTGTCCATAAGTGCCTCTAGATGGACATGACTATCTCCTTTTAAATAATTTTCCTTAGTATTATGGATGCTTATGTTAATAGACTTGGTGGCCATTCCTTACTAGAGCATGCAAGGACATTGGGGAAATCAGGGAACCTACATTAAAGTTGTTTGAAGAGAATAACATGTTAGAGATATACAACTAAATATATAGATACATCTTATGGATATATTACCTTAGTAATTTTTGATGCCATATGAAACTAATCTATTGGTTTTGTAATTAGTATATAGGGATTCAATGAGATTAGTGGTGAATTATTGAGGAGACTTAAGTGGCATCCATTCACATGAGGGTTTCCTATAATGGGATAAAATGGTATTAGACAAGCATGATTTTGAAAAAAACCATAGGAGTAAGACTAGGAAATATTACACAAGAGGAGGAGGAAGTATACCTATGACTATTATAGTCACATTATCAATTTGAGGAAACCATAAAGCTCAATAACATCTAAAACCACTACCATCACAACTATAGTATCCCCTATAACAATAAAATGTGTTAGGCATGGGATATAAGGGAGTTTACCAAGTACAAACTACTAATAAGAGGAAATTGATTTGATATTCAATGAAGAATGGTATTTAGATTGGCCTGAGGATGATCCAAGTAAAATAATTATTATTTATTTCAATTCTTTATCATTTTAATTTTCAATATATATAATTATCTTATTTTTATGTTTTACATTAATAGATATTTTATGCCTATTATATTTATATGGTTTCCGATTCATATATTATATAGAGGAAAATGATCATGGATACAATGGTGAACATTTTTAGGCTAGTATTGTTTTGAGAAGATATTAGTTTCTAGTGGATGTGAGACTCCCTATTGGGATAGGAAATATATCACACATTTATGGATATTAGACACTTATAAATGTCTATAGTTGGACTATAATCAATAGTAAATAAAATATATAATCAAGTGAATATTCTAAGTGGAATTTTGGTAGGTCATGGATGTCAAGATTCTTCATGTTGATATATAGTAGGAGAGAAAACCTCCTAAGTAGGAAATATCAAGAGGAATAATAATAGTATGAACCATAAAAAATTAAAAACATTAGAATTAGATCCATATAATTGGATGAGGAATAGAAACGCCAAACATGTGGTCACAAAAGAGTGGTAACAATAATCCATAATATGGCCTTAGGGTAACATAATTTTACATGTATATACATTTTTTGGTTTTTTGAGAGATTTAGAAACATTTTGATTCTTTAGAGGTTATTATATTGAAACATGATGTATAAAATGAACATTGTTAGGATGATATTTTTGTTTATTATGCTAACTTTTCATGGTTTGTTATACTTTTAATTTTCATTTTAGTATTTAGTTTTTTCATTTTAGATGAATCAACATATGATGATTTACCATCTCTATTTTTATGATAAAATGTTATGGAGATGATTATAAATTTCAGATATGGAAACAAAACATATGCTATGTAAATGATATGAATGTTTAATATCATGTTAATGACTTTACTTAGATGATGACTGAAATACATTATTTATAAAATAAATATCACTTTCAATTTATAGTGAAGGGATGAAAGGGAATATGATATATGTAAAATAATGGTATAAATTCATGCATAATAAATTTAGAAGAAACAAGAAATTAACCTAATACTTACGATAAAAGGGTGTTTTTTACTTATTTTCAAACCAATAAAAGAATAAATTGATTAGATTCATTTATAGGTGTATACTCATGACATAATTGGTCAATGGGAAAGAGTTATCCTTTTGACATAGACATTTATACAAGATTTTGTATATATATTTTTAATAATTTTTTATTTAAATTACATATTTTATTTTATATTTTTGATACCTACACTTAGTATCATTCAAATAATAAGATACATGAGATCACCACAGAAGTCTATCTGTAGTAAAATAAATGTATCTCCCCCTCAATATTAACCCCATGAAATTAGTAATATGTGAGGGTTCATTTGAAAGGATCAGTGAATGGTGAGAAATGTGAAATTAGCATGATTTTCATGATATTTTTACTTTTAATTAGTTTATTCCACACATGCTCTCTCTCTCTCTCTCTCACACACACACACACACACACACACACACACACACACACACACACACACACACACACACACACACACACACACACACACACACACACACACACACACACACACACACACACACACACACACACACACATGCACATGCACATGCATGCACGCGCGCGCGCGCACACACACACACACACACACACACACACACACACACACACACACCAAAAAAAAAAAAAAAAGCCCTTACCCCTAAACTTTGGCTCCTTAAAATTATTAAAATCAAAGGGATCAAATCTTAAGACAAAAATAGGTGACTAAGGTTATTTTTTATTAAATGATAATGATTTTTGTTATAAGGAAAATATAAAATGAGATTCTACCATAGAAACAATTCTAGATAAGACTATAGGCTAGAGTTTTCTAAGATTTAAAATAAGTATATGAGTAATAAGGTACATTATTCATATAATAATTACAATAGGAATTTATGTCATGTTTATTTTATGAACTTGTAATTTGAATCAAGAGAGGTGTTATTATATTGTTAGTGACAAAATGAAATCAAATTGGAAAACCAACACACTAGCTAGCATACATCTCTAGGCCTAGTTACTAGGGAGAGCTTAGTGAGGGAAAGCCATTTAAGAACACAACTATAAATGGAAAAAAAATAATAAATATGAACACAAAAAACAAATTTCTTACCAAATCCTTGATTTCTCTAAAAGGCTCCTTCTTTGGCTTATTTAGCTTGTGCTTCAAGAGATCTTTTTTAATGGAGTGTGGCTACCTTCATCTCCTCTTGGCACCTTTGACTTTGGCTTGGCTTAGCTTGGATCAAAAATTTGGAACTATAACACTAATATGAAATTATTTTTTAATGAATTTGGGCATTATAAGTTTGGCATAAAAAAGCTTAAAATTCAATAGGCAAGGCCTCCTATTTATAGATTTTTAGAATGGTTTGAGGATTAACCATGACCATCATCTCAAGATTGAGATGTGTGTCCATGAATAAATACAACTATAAAATTAATTATAAAAATATACCCATTAATGTTTGGGATAGAGGGGTGTTAAATAGGCATAGAGGATCTTAATGAGGCATGAGAGACCCATAATCCTGATATTTTATGCATTTATGGTTTATGAATGCCACCCCATATGATGATGTCACCTAATGATATAGTAAATAAAAATCAATTCCCAATAAAGATTTATTCATAAATTTACATGGAAAGTTAAATTATGGTCCTAATTTAGTTTAATTATTCTAAAACATGATTAGTCAACTTTAGTGCTAATTTTGGCTCTTGGTGCACAAATTAATCAAATTGGTCGAAATGTCTTGTTATTGGTCCAAAATTTGACTGGATTAGAATTGAAAGTTTTAGATTAAGGTAAAAATAGGTTTTGAAGGGACCCTGAAACCCTACACAACAAATAGGAAGATAAACCTTAAAGCACATCCAGGTTAACAAAAGAACCTGCTAACAAAAAAGTACCAAAACTAGGTTTTACAGGGACCTATAACCAACAAATAAGACTAGAAAAAATAGCAGACAAAACACTAATCTGGAAGTTAGCCTACTGGATCAACAAGTTGAACAACCTCCCAGACCAGTAACCAAAAAACCAAAAAAGCAACTAGTTTACTGACCCCAAAAAATCAGTCAGCAACAGGGACCTTTAGATGAATCTTTTAAGTTATTTTTTTTTCTTGCATGACCGAAGATTCATAACTAGAGGGGGGACCAAAGGCTAAGGTAGAGGATGGTTGGACAGTAGTTAGGAGATTAGAATTGAAAGTTAATGTCAGATGCATTAGATTTATTATCCCATTTAGGATGTTACCAACACCAAATAACAAAGGCACATGTCTCATGTAATATATTTGATAGAAAAGAGTAATCCAGAGTAACAAGGTGCAAAAATGACATTTTGACTTGAAATGATCTAATCAAAGTTAGTTGGCCCATAAATTACATTACCCCAATTTTTGATACTCTAGCCAAAATCAGTGCTTTAATATATCAATTACAAATAATTTAATGCATTTTAGTGTTTTTAGGCCAAATTTTGCACTTTAGGTAGAAATTGGTCAAAATCCTAGTTGTAGATCATTGGTGGCCACATTTAGGTGTCTATAATTTTCTCCTATTTGGGAAGGCATTACAAGCTATAAACCAAGTAACATATTCTCAAATAATGAGAAGGTCATGTGTTCCTACAACTATAATGATGATAAACTAACTATATGATGGCCCCTCGAGGGAATGATTGGTATAAGTAGGTCAACAAATGGTCCCTTGATAAGAATCGAAATGAGGGTACCAAAGAAAGGAAAGATGATGGGGTAAAAACAAAATGTTTTTGAAAAATTAATCAAAATCACTAAGAATGCAAGTGTGATGGTTTACAATGGTTTGCCTAAAGGTCATTATAATCATTATACCCTAATAGTGGCAATATGGTATGATAACACAATGATTTTCCTAAAGGTAGTGATAATCATTGAGAATATGGAGCTGCCCCAGTTAGGATAGACAAACAAGATAACAATGTTCCCTTGTGTGGGAAAAAAAAGTAAAGTGGTGAGAACATAATGATTTGCCTAAAGGTAGTTATAATCATTGAGAAATGTAGGTGGGATAGTGTATAATGATTTGCCCATAAGTGGTTATAATTATTGGACCTCAATTATGATAAACATGATAAACTTGTTTGAGGATGATGATAACTTAACATAGAGGGTAATGATGAATTGAAACAAGCTACTAGTAGGGAGATGCTCATCTAAACTAATAAAGGTTGAAATTTTTTCATGGTTAATTACTCTATTTGGGATATGATTGGGATTGAATCAAGATGTCAGTGCCAAAGAGATGTTGATGCTACCATTGATAAATAGAATTCTTGAAGTTGAGGTTTATTATAGCATGTGTCAGTAGGCATCATGGTATAACATCATGAGGATTGGGCTGAAATATGCATGAGCATCAACTCCCATAATCCAATACTCAATAGAAAACAATGTACCAATGATAGAAACCATGATGACAATGTAAACATATGAGTATGGATGGATTCAAGTATAAGTGTGGGAAAGGAATCGCCTATTGAACACACATAAATTGAATCAAGGAAATAGTGCTAAAATTAAACAAACAAGTAGATAACCAAATAAAATAAGTAGAGACAACCAAATAAATAATGTAATAGAAACCATATGAACATTGTCCCTAAAAATAGGTGACAACTTAATAAACAAATAAAATGGGGGAATAGTAGAAAAGGAAGGGGGTGGCTGAGTTGTCTCCATATGCACTATGCAAGTAGAAATTACCTACATAATTTCATGGATGTAATATCCAATAAAAAACTTCAAGCTAAATGTAGTTCTCTCAAGGAATGACAAGAATGTGATAATTGATGAAAACAAACACAATGGATGTGATATAAGAATAGGAATGGTCTTTTAAAATGGTAAGTGTATGATAGTCAATGGCTAAAAAGGATGGGGAAACTAAGAAACAAGTGATTTTTTTAAAATTAGTAAGGGCTCCCAAAATCCTTAAGGCAAAGAAGTGGATAGTGTATTTGTTCTTTTCTAACAATTTTACAAATGTTTTTATAATTTTTGAAGTATCTCAACTCAATCAAGAATGATGAAACACTAAATGGTTTAAGCTCACAAAATGGTGAGAGCATGGAAAATTAGGGTGCTCACAAAATGGTGAGAGAATGGAAACTTAAGGTGCTCACAAAATGGTAAGAGCATGGTAGAAAGGGTGACTGGGCTAGCCTCAACAAGTATTAAGCACTTCCTAGGTATAGAGTAGGACCTCAAGTCACTATAGTTATAACCTATAGTGGAGGAACTTGACTAGTGTAGTAGTCAATTTAAACAAAATAGGCATAGTTGGTAAAAGGACATATTATGGCATAAGAAGTGGTATGTTGGTATGTCAAGGCTCAATAAAAAAATGTTGCCCCTAGTTTGCCCCTAGGTGGTTATAACTAGGACATAATGACATGGATCAATGGTACTAAGTTTCCCAAAGGTGGTTATAATTAGTAGCAAGATTGGTGATAAGAAAATAATAAAAAATAAAGGATGAAACTACTGAAACTTCTATCATACTGCTCCAAAATATGATTTTTGTCTAAATTACTTGAAAAAACTAATGAAACTAATCAGAGTCCTTAGTGCTAAAAATACATAATCAATGGCAAAACCAATGTCAAATGGGCTAAGATATAGAACATTTTTGGTCTATAGATCGGAAATGTAATGTGGCTATAACTAAGAGGATGGATAAGAATGATATTTGTACAAAGAAGAATAGTGATAAAATGGCACCACTAAAATGGTTTTTATAGATAATACACCTTAGCACTCAAGTATAGTAGTGCTTGAGGTGAACAATATTCATTAACTTAGGAAGTTCATATCTATTTTGTGTGGTAAAATTGTATGCTTCTAATACATAATCTATAGTAATGATGAAAGGTCCTATCTAGTTTGGTTTGAATTTACTTTTATGCTTCTTTTTAGCCATGGTATTCTTTTAGTTTTCTTTAAGAACAAGATCACCAAGTTTAAATGTTCTATACTTGACATGTTGATTGTAGTGGCCTTTGAGTCTATTTTGATATGCTTGAAGATTTTTGAGCGTAACTATGTATTTTTTATCAAGCAAGTCTAGCTCCTACAGGTGAGCTATTCAATTGTCATGATCATCTAGGACATGCTTGAAATATATGGATAGTGACGGTAATTCAACCTCAGTGGGAAGGATGGATTTTGTATCATAAACAAGTGAATATGGAGTGGTTCCTATGCGGGTATGATGATTGGTATGGTATGCCTAAAGGGTAGGGAATATCTATAGGTATCAATCATGATCAGCATCATTGATGATCTTTTTGAGAATATTGATAATGATTTTGTTTGATTCTTTAGCTTGGACATTACCTTGAATGTAATATACCACCAAAAAATGCCATGTGATGTATTCGGTACATATCTTGTGAACATCCTCATTCTTGAATGATCTTCCATTATCAGATATAATGTCAAAGTGGATACCATAGTGGCAAATGATATGGTTGAAGATGAACTTGGAAATTTATTTTCTAGTCACGTAAGTGAGGAGTATAGCTTCAACCCAATTAGTGAAATATTTGGTGGTGGTAAGGATATGTTTATGACCATTAGATGAAGTGGGGTTGATTTTCACAATGAGGTCATGTTCTCATGTAGAAAATGGCCATGGTGTCAACATCAGTTTTAGATTTTATGCTAGATATGAATCAGAGTAGCATGTTATTGACATTTATCACACTTTTTTACATATGTAGCTACATTTATGTCCATCATGGGCCAATAATAACTAGTAAATAAGATATTTTTAGATAGGACTTCCCCATGAGAATGAGCTCCACATACTCCATAAAATTCTCTTAACACTAGTGTAAACTCTATTGAAGTTAAACAATGAAATAGAGTTTTATCAAAACTACAATGGTAAAGGGTGGATCCAAGTAGAGTATAACAAGTGGAATGATGAATAAAGGATTTAATTTGTTTTCAAGATAGGTTATGTGGTATAAATTGGTCATGCAAGTATTTGTAAAGTTTTGAGTACTAGATAGAATTAGGACCAACAATATCACAAATCATTGGAATGGTTGAAGGTTCATGAGCTAGTGTGAATAAATTCTCAACAAGGAAATGATATTCTCTAGCTTTATCTATTTTTCAAATTAGAGAATTGATAATAGCCATGGCATTTGTAGTTATATTACTAGCCCTTGGTATATGATCAAATTGGATATTTTCAATTTGTTGTTTTAGGGTATCGACCATAGCCTTATATGGAACCAACTTGTAATCTTTGGTTTGGAAATGGTTTATGATCTGATTGATGATAAATTGAGAATCACCATAAACTTAGATATGAGATATGTTCTAGTGTACTACCTATTAAATTCCTACAATAAGTGCTTCATAATTGGCTATGTTTTTTGTATAAGGAAAATTGATTCTAAATGATTTAGGGATTAGATCCCCCTATGGTGTAATAAATAAGAGGCCTACCATTGATCCATGTATAGTATATGAACCATCAAAATATATCTTCTAGTGCTACTCCTCAAGAGGTGTGTCAATGATGGTCATTATGAATTCATCAAGAAAATGAAATGTGAGTGGCTTTGTGTTTGCAAGGGGTACATCAACAAGTTGATTTGAAAGGAATTATCCTTTGATTGACTCTAATTAACATAATCTATGTAATAATCACTAAGAAGCATGATCCATTTGGCCATTATACCTTTTAAATCTATTTTAGATAGTTTGTACTTGAGTGGGTCTACTTTTGAAATGACCATGGTCTTACTATTTAACATGTAATGGCATAGTTTTTTAGCTGTGAAGACCATGGCTAGACAAAATTTTTCAATAGGTGCATAGTTGTGTTCATATGTGGCATTATCGATAGCTGATAGATACAATAAGAACAACCTTCCTAGCATAGAAGATAACAAAATAGGTAGATTAACTAGATAGTCCTTGAGTTGTTAAAAATCTATTTGGTAGTGGTCATCCCATTAAAATTCAACTCCCTTATTTATAAGATGTGTAAATGGATGCCACTTATCTACTAACTGAGAGATGAAGCATTGGATTAATTGGATCTTGCCCTATAAACTATAGAGTCACTTCAAATTAGTTGGTGGTGGCATCTTGATTATAGCATGGACTTTTTCTAGATCGAATTCAATGAACCTAAGAGACATAATAAAGCCAAGTAACTTTCCTGAGGTTATTACAAACACACATTTCTTTGGATTGAGTCTAAATTTATACTCTTACAATCTTTCAAATATCCTACATAGCACTACTAAATGGTCAGCCTTGGTTTTGGAGTTTTATAATATGTCATCAACATAGTATTCAATAATATCAAACATCATATCATGGAATATGATAGTCATGTCCCTTTGATATATAGATCCAACATTATTAAGATCAAATGGCATTACCTGATAACAAAATTTTCTCCATGGAGTGGTGAACATTATTTTATGTTGATATTTTGGTGTTATTCTAATCTGGTTATATCTTAAAAATCCATCCATGAGTGAAAGAATTTCATAAACTACCATGGATTTGATGATCATGTTAATATTAGGCAATTAAAATTCATCCTTAAACAAGTCTTCTTTATGTCTCATAAATTAGTATAGATTCCAATTCCTTGAGGATTTTTACTAATAAGTACAACATTAGATATCCATTTTGAGTAGTTAATGGATCAGATACATCCTACTTCTAAGAGTTTTTCTAAATATTTTTTTACCAATATAGCAATGCAAGGATACATCTTACATAGCTTTTGTTTCACCAGTTTGGCATCAGGATTGACCAAAAGGTGGTTCAAAACTAAGGTGGGGTCCAAACCTGGCATGTTAGAATATGTACATGCAAATATATCTATAAATTATCATAATAGAGCTATAAAGACTTCACATTCATCCTCAGTGAGGGATGTACCTAATTTTATCCATTTCAAGTCTAATGGAGTCCTAATGTTTACCTCTATTGTATCTTTGACTAGAAGGGTCAAACCATCTTCTAGGATAGTAAGTAAAGACTTAAATTATTGAACTATATCAGAGTCCTCTGTTAGGACTTTCTCTTCAACTTCTCCTAAGCATGATGAATCTGAGTCCCCTAATGGGAGATTTGGCCATGTGATAAAAATAGTCAAAAATTCTTGAAAAATTTGATCAAAAACTTGTTTTTATTCAATATTAAACTCAGATCTATAGGCAAGTTCACCATTGATGGGATCTTAGTCTAAATTTGAAGAAGAATGAACACCCCCATATAATGGTGCCTAACATAGGTTCTCACCACTAGATTGGCCTTTATATTTACTTTTTCCTTGGTTAAAAAGTACCTCAAAGAGGTTTTCACTTGGGGACCTCAATGTTCAATTTTTTTAGCTACGAGTGTTTACCTTCTCTCCAAAATAGGATTTAGTATCAAATGTAATTAAGAATCTTAATTTATGATCTCCCAATGAAACATTGTCTCTAAGGCCTAAAAATTCACAAAATGCCTCATCATTCTTAAACTCATCAATTGACAAATTAGATTCTTATTGGTCCTAATCTATTAGTTGGGGATACTGTAATGGAAATGGGTAATGATGAATGACTAGAATAAGGGTAAAAATTACATTATTATGAAACATGTTAGTCCCAGCTAGGTCATCAAATGTGAAGGTATAATCAAAATTTACTTCACTATTGGCATCATCATCACTATCCATTGGTGATGGAACTTGAATAAGATATGTGGGGTCACCCCCAAGTAGTTTAAATCTAAGTCCATAAGCTCTTTTGTACTTAGTCATGGAGATTGGCTCAATGGTTCCTTATTGATTTAGTTTGATGCCTCTTCTTTCATAATCTTGATGTTTCATGATCCTATTAGGAACATGATACTTGGAGAACTTATAACGATTGACCAATTTGTCATTGTATAACCATGATTCATATCCTTCAAGGGGGTTTTGTTCTTGGCTAGATGTTAGTATGAATGTGACTAGTCCTAAATTATGAAGCTTATCTTTACATTTTCATTATCAATGCATGTGTAGGGTAACTTTAGGTCTTCCAAAGGTCTTGGGATCCTGAGGAATATTAGAAATATGAAAGGTATCATGGGTCACATACTCCCCTAGGCCATTAGCTGAAATGGTAAAATGATTGGAAGCTTTAGAAGGTGACATGTGGGAAATGGAATCCAAGGTATTAGGATCTATGCAATTATCCTCTAGAAAATCAATAAGTATGGTATTTCCTTTATCTTGTTTAGAAATTGGATTCATGCCATATTGGTAATTATAACTTTGAAGCTCAGCCTCAAGATATTTACAGTGTTCATATGGGTGTAATTATCTTGGAATATTCACTTCCATCATTGAGTGGGAGAACTTGAAACATTGGTGTAACATTGATGGGACTACACAAATATCATGTAACCAAGGCCTACCTAGAAGAATATTATATGACAACTCAAGATTAAGCACATGGAAAAGTGTATCATGGGTCAAAGGCCTAATGATAACTGGTAAGTTAATGATGCCTTATGATTCTATTTCTTGATTATCATAAGCTTTGATAGTTATCATTTTTCGCTAGAGATCTACCATTGTGTACCTAAGAAGCTTGTTGAGATTTAGAGACACTATGTTGATGCCTAATCCATTATCTATAAGGGCACATTTAACTTTATACCACTTTATATAAACTTCTATGTATAATGGATCATTATGGAGCAGGCCAAGGTAAGACATCACTTTGATTGAATGTGACTTGTTGGGTTGGAGCTAGGTATCCAACCAAATCTTGAAATTTATCAGGGGATATGTCACTGGCAATAGTGGATTGAGTTAAAAACTCATTCAAAATTATTTTTGTTGATAGTTGGCATTCACAATAAATCTAAAACAAAAATTTATGCAAGTGTCTTCTATAATTGTTCCACAATATCAAACTTCTTGTCTTGATCAATGGTGAATGGTTTTTTTTTTAGGATGAATGGTTGGTTGGATAACAAGCAAAGCGGTAGATGGTTGTGGACCTATGATAGTAATATTTGACCTCTGAGTTGTGATTGCATAATTAGGATTAGATGTTAGACCATAATTGCTAACAAATGCTAAGAATGGTGTGGGACCAGATAGGATAAGTCTCAGTTTCCAGTACACTTGTATGTGGTCATGTAGCAAGGGTGAGTTATCAATATATGGTCAAAAAGTGGGAGTCCTAATTTGCTATTTTTCCTATCTATAGTCCCAGGTCAAAGAAGGATTATCTTTGTAATTTGGCTAAGTGGTATTATTTAGAAATGTTGTAGATTGATTAATGCTCAATCTAGGATTAATGGAGATGGTATTAACGCTACCCCCTATAATATGACCTATAACCCTATTGTAGTCATGTCCAACTACATGGTAGGTTTATTGGTTATTACCATTATGACCTTAGTTTTGTCCATTGTTCTAACATTATGGGTTATATTTATGATTTTATTGAATTTTTTAGTTCAACCTTTGATTTTGATACTATTGATTTTTTTGTTGCATCAATTGGTGTTGTTATTGTTGTTGTTGATTCTTATGATGCTATTATGTGTTATGTTGGGGAAATGGGTTTTGATAAATCCCAAGAGTTTGATTAGAGGTGGAAACCCCATTATCTAATGTTATCTCCCCATTCTCCAACATATTCTCAATCAAATGCTTGATTTGCACACATCTTCATAGAATATGCCCATTGACCTCATGATATTCATAGAATTCATTTTCATGATATCAATCAAGATAAGGAATGCCTTATTAATAATGTTTTGGTATAAGACAAATAATTAGATTAGTAGTGATAAGTTTGTAAAATACAAAATTAATAGGCTCTCCTAGGTCACTAAAGACATGATGTGTAGGCATAGTTATCCTTGGAGGAGGGGTTTGTAATGGTAAAGGTTGTTGCATTTATTACATGGGTCTTTGTTATTATGCTTGAAACATAGGTTGGACAGGTTTTTGGGTAGGATTAAGATAAAAAGGTGGTGAAAATTATGTTTGCACTATTTGGACATGGCATGACTCGATTACTCCATTACCCAGAACATTCATATTGTGGTTGAATTACTTTATTCTATCTTGGTTATTGTATTGCAATGGTTGTGATGCTTGCATTTAGATTATATGTTGGTTTTGGACACTTCCCTAATTAATACCTTGATTTTAATTATTTGACATATTCTCGATGACCCCTTTATTAATAAGGTCTTACTCAATCAACAAGCCTTTGTCGATGATCTCCTTAAAAGTATGTGCACATTGTAGTTTCTAGATAATAAGTTGTCTCACTATGTAAATTTTTAGTAAACATAATGGATAATTATTTATCTAGTAAAATATGGGTGAATTTACTTGTAAGGGCTCTTCACCACTATAGATAACTTGAAAAAATATCACCAGCCTTTTGTTTTGCTTGTGCTAAGTCAACTAATGAAATCTCATGTTCAATATTATAGGAAAAGTGATGCATAAACTTATCAAAAAGATCCTCAAAATATATAAATAAATTCTTTGGCAAATTTAAAAACCACTCTAAAGCTTGTCTAGCTAAGCTCCTTGAAAACAAAAATAAAAGGTATATATCACTATATGTCACTGGTTGACATGTGACAAAGAACTTGGTTAAATGGGCCTTAGGGTGACCTTTCCCTTTCTATTTGTCATATTTTAGTGGTTCTTATATTGGAGGAAATATTATATGAAAGTACTCCATGTTGAATGGATAAGAACACATACCATCCAGCTTAAATTTTTTAGTCTATTTCCCAACCTGAATGGTAGCAATTGCATCCTCTATCTATTGTAATTCTTTGGATAGGAAACTTGAAAGAACATTAGTTTGAGGGAGAATATTGGTTTCAGTAGATGGTTTGGAGGTCACAAGTGGGACATTTTTACTAGGATATGATGGATATATCTATTGAGGTATATTGGTTTGGTTAGGAAATATACCAAGAATATGTATATGTGGATTAGGATGTACATGGAATTGCACATTTGGTTGTCTAATATTCTAGTTTGGGTTGGCTATAAAGGTTTGAATTGGAGGATTTTTTGGTTGGGATGGAGGGATATAACTATATTTTGTTTTCTATGGATGAAGAGCAACATGCTACCAACTAATCGAACCTTGATGTTGAGTTTAAACTTGTGAACCAAGACCCTATCTCTAAACTTGTGGCACATTTTGAACTGATTGTTGTCTAGTAGGCACTTGAAAAAAATGAGAGCCTCTTTGTTGTATGAATCCTTATTAGGAAGAAAAATCATGTTGAAGATTAGACATCTATAACTAACCAATATTTACATGTTATTAACTAGTCATAATTTGTTTTTGAATTTGTACACTAGTCTGTGATTGAGGAGGTGTCTTTGTCACTACCTAACGAGGTGGAACATTAGTCTCCCCTTGTTGAGGTGGAAATATATTCAACCTCTATTGTGTTGGTATATTATATTATGCCTAATATTGTGGAATAATACTCATCTCCTATTGAGGAGGAGTAGGATCCATCACATTCTATTGTTGAGGTGTGACATTGGGTGTTGTTTGACTACCTAATCCTATTGGTTGCATGGTTGATGAAGTAGTTGGTTGAGGTTGGGATGTAGAAAATCCTACTCCCTAGTATGATGGTCTACTCATGGTATTCTACATTCACATGTTGTTGACTAGTTATTTGTGTATTAGTACCACTTTGATTTGGATTGGATGTTGCTTGCACATTATCCACTATATTTTGCTCATTATTTTATGTAGAAGCATAATACACTTCTTCAATAATGAGCATATGTAGAAAGTTGTTTATCAAAGAATTTTTCATGAATGGGTCTAAAATCTAATTGTATTAACCAATTAACTCTATCAAAACTTCTATTAAAGGAACTAAATCAATAAGAGGTTTGCTCACCATGATCATCTAATTGAAATTATATGCTAGATTCAGGTTGGTTTGATATGCCATCTACATTTGGTTAAAGTGGTCTTCCATGAGGTTTTTTCCTCTGTTAGGCATCTTAGGGTCCTAATATGTTATTTGGACTAGAGCTAAAGGATTACTAGAAGAATCCTGATGATCATAAATTATGTCATGGGGCATTCTTACTAGGCTTGGTAAATTCTCATGGGGGAAGTCTGATAGAAAATTGGCCCCAAACTCGATGGATCTAACCAAAATTTCACATTTTTTCTCTAATAAATGATTCTCAAATAAAAATTAGTCATATGTGGAAGGCGTATTAGTAGATCATGACTGTTGAAGAACTAGTTTATCAGTTATGGGTATTATAACAAGGTATTGTGTAGTTTGTTCTTGGTCTTATTATAAATAAGGTAGTGTATTAAACAAATAATTAGCCAATAAATCTTTGATTTGTGCTCATAATTAAGTGTTATAAGAGGGATTAGGATCCATCTTATAATAAATATTATCTACGTAGGGGTCTTACACCATTTCTTCCTGTGCAACCACATTATTAATCATTAGATTGTACATGAGTCCACTACGAGTGTAGGAATACATGTTGGGATCCATAATCAATGCTTTGAGATAAAGGGAGGTATTCAGACTCTAAAAAGACACTATCTGAAGAAAGATTATGTTCCAACTTGGTCTAGATTCATCAAAAGGATCAAAAGGTTTATGCAAAGATTTGTGATAACACAAGCTAATGTTAAGTGTCTAACATTACACATTTTACACAAAAAGATTAAGTAAATAAATTGAAAATAAAAATGGTAAATTCTAAATTTAAATTGTTTAAAATCAATCTAATCTAGAAAATTAAAAGTGCTTAGGTCTTTTGGCCAAAATGCAGCATCAAAAGCTAGGCTCAAACAAGGCATGCACTAGGACTCTTGGCCAAATGATGTCAACAGCTAGAATTTGAAAATAGATGACATTTTTAATCTAAAAAAATTGAAAAACTTCTAAAAAACATTAGGAATTTTAATCTTGGACATGGACTCGATCAAATAGGTATAAGGTATGAAACCAAAGGCACTTTAGAGATAGTTTATTTTCTCACAAATAATGGTATAAAACCTGGTTCTTTTGACAAATAAGCTAGACAAAAGTGAATGGTGTAACTATTATAGACAAAGGTTCACAAAAGTATACTTGGATTGGTTTAAAATTATAGGAACAAATTTGAAATCTATGTAAGATGGCCTATGAAACAATATCTAAATTATTTTGGGTAGCGTAACAATTCTAAACTACCAAAAATATGTGACAAAATGCTTATTTCAAAAACTCTCTAAGACAAAGATAATTTCTCACAAATTTGATATCATAACACTACCTTTATTGACTCAAGATTTTATGGTGCATAGACTCAAACTGCAAGTGTTTAGCACAAAATGAAATAAGTATATCAAGTGGTGATAACTATCATGAGTCTTAAATGGCCTTTAACCCAAATTGGAAATTGAACCTAAGTTCCCTCAAGTTTAGTAAAACTAGAAAACCCATTTAACACATCAACCTTATAAACGTATAAAGGTGAAATTTATAATTTATATTATAAATGAAGGTGTCAGAGGTCTAGACTCAATTGGGAAGCATAAATGCACCAAAGTGGATGATATGACTCTAGGTTTTGATGAAATTTGAATAAGACAAATTGATGATTTCACATGGGCAACATAATGCCTATTTTTTAAAATGAAAATTAAGACCATGTGTTTTTGTTTGTATCATTTGTTTACACCAAGTTTTGACTCCAAAAAAGACTTTAATCTAGGACAAAACTAACTAATTAATCACTCTTAGATCCTAAACTAATAATGTTATTTGGTATTATTAGAATATATTAATGTAGGTAATTTGAGAGGATTTTAAGTGTTCATCCAAAAGTAAATGTGAATTATATAGTAGTGTTTTTATGCCCTGCTTCTCTCAAATGATAGTACTATGACATGGACCTTGATGTAAAACTTACACCAATAATACTTCTATGGCAAGTGGAGATTTATCTAAGATCTAAAAGTTTCTAAATGTTCTAGGGGAATCAATTGTATAATGACTTTCACATCAAATAATGAAAAATAAATGTATATATTTTGAGTTTGTATCACTTGGCTTGTTGTAAAAAGGTTTAATCCATTTTTCAACCACTACATCCTATTGTTAGCTCAGTGTAGTGCAATATTCAAAGTGCCACTATGTCTCGTGTGTAACTCGAAATAGATCCTGATGAATTCAATGTCAGGAGGTGAAAACCCAAGTCAAAGCTTCCTTAAATAAATAAAAAATAGGTAATGATGTCCCCCTCATAGAAAGACTTTAGGGTCATTGTCAAGGCCACCCAATACTTTTTCATGTTTTTGGAAAGTGGTTTAGATGATGTTATTTCTATACCTTGGACTAGGAAATTTGTAAATAAGGAAAGAAATTTTTATTCCAAGGGTTCCCTAAAGGATAAAAATGAAAGAACATACATGAAAAATCCTTGTATTTTATGAAAACAAAGTGATAATTCAAACAAGTAGTGAACACAAAAGCTTTGAAAGATGAGGTAATTTTTAAGCCCCAAATTGAAAGGTGTGGTGGTGTTCCTTTGACCCATTGGTCTTAAGTTGTAACTTTGAAAGCTTAAATTATCAAAAAATTCATTTAAGCACCTAAATTTTTCATTAATAACCAAAACCAAGATTCCTAATTCATTTTAAAAGTATGCAAAAGATGGTCTCAAACATGTTTCAATAAATTTGAAGTTTGTCAGTTACCTGTCTACCCTTAAGGCATCAACCCAAAAAAATGTGTTAGTTTATAAAATTTTAACAAAAATATAAATAAAATATTATATATATATATATATATATATATATATATATATATATATATTAAATATATTAATATCTAAAAACAACAAATTAGAAGGCTAAAAATACAATATAACACAACACATAAAATCTTGTACATAAAATATAAAAACCTACAGTTAGTATTTCTAACATAAAATTTAAAATATTGATCATTTTGATATAAAATTTTTAGAGGTTATCAGTAACTCTAGGGAAAAATTCTATAAAAAATTTAAAGTCTGAAAAGTCAATAAATTTTTTTATCAACTTTGTTCTAACTGTTTGTAATAGAAAACTAAAAAATAGATAGTGACAATCGCTAAAATAGCTATAACTTATAAAATATAAATAATTGTTTTGTGAAAATTTTAAATAATATCAATAACATATTCAAATATATTAATAGAAAAATTTAGACCAAAATATTAAGTAAATAAAAAGTTATTAATTATTTATTGTCCATTTTTACTCAAAGAAAAAACAACCAAAAAGTTTAAAACTATGAGATACAAAAAGGTTTGTAGGTTGCACTCGCATGAAGATAATCCCAAAAATTTCATGAAATTATGTGAAATAGGAATTTTAATAAATATAGGTGTTAATATCTTTTTAGTGACAAAATGAAATCAAATTAAAAAACCAACACACTAGCTAGCATACATTTCTAGGCCTAGTTACTAAGGAGAGCTTGGTGAGGGAAAGCCATTTGAGAACACAACTAAAAATGGAAATAAATAAGAAATATCAAAATAAAACACCAATTTATTATAAAATAATTATTTATCTAAAAGTCTCCTTATTTGGCTTGCTCGGCTTGTGCTTTAAGAGATCTTCTTCAATAGAGTGTACCTTCATCTCCTCTTGGCACCTTTAGCTTTAGCTTGGCTCAAAAATTTGGAATTATAAGAATAAGATGAAATTATTTTTAAATGAATTTGGTAATTATAACTTTGGCATAAAATATCCTAATATTTAATAGGCAAGGCCTCCTATTTATATATTTTTGGAATGGTTCAAGGATCAACCATGACCATCCATCTCAAGATTGAGATGTGTGGCCATAAATAGATCCAAATATGAACATTATTCCAAAAATTTCCCCAATAAAATCTGGGATAGATGGGTATGTAATAGTCATGGAGGGTCTTAATGAGGCATGGGAGACCCATACTAATATTTTATGCATTTATAGCTTATGGATGCCACCCCATATGATGATGTCAACTGATGATGTAGTTAATAGAAATCAATTTATAATAAAGATTTATTCAAAAAGTTCCATGTAAAATTAACTTAAGGCCCCAATTTGGTTATATTATCCTAAAATATGATTAGTTAACTTTAGTGCAAATTTTGGCTCTTGGTTCACACATTAATCAAATTGGTCAAAATGTCTTATTATTGGTCCAAAATTTGATTGGATTGGAATTTGAAGGCAATGCCAGATGCATTTGATCCATTATCCCATTTAGGATGTTACCAACACCAAATAATAAATGCATGTCTCATGCAAGAAATTTGATAAAAAAAGAGCAATCAAGAGCACACAGGTGCAAAATTGGCATTTTGACTTGAAATGATCTAATCAAAGTTAGCTAGCCCATAAATTACATTGCATAATTTAATGATACTCTATCCAAAATCACCAATTTAGTATATCATTTTCAAATTATTTAATTCATTTTGATGTTTTTAGGCCAAATTGTGCACTTTAGGTGGAAATTGGTTGAGAGCCTAGATGAAGGTCATTGGTGGCCAGATTTAGGTGTCTACATAATTTGATAATGTTTTAAAAATTTAAATAGGTTGGTATGGAATGTGAAATGAAATTTTAAGTTAAAAGAAATAATGTCATGTGAACTCATAGATAAATAGCCACAAAAAAAACATCTTATATGTAAGGTAACACATAAACAATGGAAATACAAAAAGGGAATGTGAAATTAAATGAATTTATGTGGAATCATTTTAGGTGTAAATAGTTCATAGAATCACCAAATTCCTTACCCTTCTAAGTGCACAAACAAATGACAAATGAAATGGTAAGTTAAATTAAAATAAATATTATCATGTGAACTCATAGATAAATAACCACTAAACAAAACATATTATATGTAAGGTAACACAAAAAATGGAAATACAAAAAGAGAATGTGAAATTAAATTAATTTATGTGGAATTATTATAGGTGTATATAGTTCATAGACTCACCAAATTCCTTACCCTTCTAAGTGCACAACCAAATGACTCCATTATTAAATTCCTTAGTAAACAAATAAGTGCCCAAATATTTGGGCATGAATTTATGAACTTATAAATTTTCCTTACCTATTATATTTTCATGTATTTGGATAAGGTATCATAACTTTATAGGACATTTGTAAACAATTTTATTCAAATTTTGGCTCATGCACTCTATGTAAGCAATGTAAATTTACAATGCCAATTTTCATCTAAAGTTTTTATATCAAGCTAACCACATGTTTTTATAATCTTAGTGATTAGTAATACATTGATATAGACATGAATTATAGGTATGTACACATCAAAGTTTATAATGGATTCAACTATAAATACAATATAATACTAGGTTTCCCTTATGGGCATATAAGTACTTGTTATATAGGCCCATAAAAAAGGTATAGATAAATGTTCTAAAATATATTTATCTTTGTTTTTTCCATTATTTAATTTATGGTTTTTTGTGTCCTTAATTTGGTCATTGGATTAGAGATAATATAGCGAGGCTTTATGATGATATATAGGAAATTTATTGCATAATTTAGGCATCTTGTGATTATTGGAAAAGGGCCATTGCCTATGATATTGATCTATGGTATCCTAAATATAAAAAATATATTATTCAAGATGAACATAAAAATTATATATATGATAATCATTGTCAATGGCATAGCCTCTAGCCATTTATTGAAATACTTAATGGCCATGATGATTAAGTGTGGTCATTTAAAGAAGAAAAAGATAGTTTTCCAACTAAAGCTCTCCCCCAAGTGGAGAATGGCCATAGAATAATAAGGGTTAAAGTGCCCTATGATAAATTTGAAAATCATGTGAAAATTGTTGATACTTCTCAGATATTATTATATACTCAATGAAATCATGTTTAAAATTAAGCCAAAAATATCACATCCAATAGATCTTGTGGATAGTTACATGGAAACAAAAATGTCCACCATAATTCCATCATGGGACTTCAAATAGACCTTTTCTGATTCCTTTTGATCAACACATCTTAGTAAAATATTTTTAAAATATTTATGATAACTAACGTCATCAATAATGATATACTTAGATGCAATGATATGAAGGCTCTACCTCTATTGCAAATTGGCTTGATGAGGACAACTATGGTCAAAAATATAGATTATGATGTCAGTATACCAAGGAGATGACATGATTGCATTTTTTTATATATATCACATAAATTCATTATGAAAATTAGTATCATCAAGATCACCAACATCTAAAAGGGAGTATTCCAAACAAGCAATGATAATTTTTCCCTTGATGAATAATTGACTAATATAGGTAAGGTTTACTTCATTATAAAGTGTGTAAAAATATGAAGCCTTTCATGATAGTGATGGTTAATTAGAAATATTTTTAAGACTTATGACATTAAAACTTGAATATGACCCTTATTTATTTACTAATAATATAATGTCTTAACCATTTGGTGGCAAATATAATAGCCATACACCATTTTTCAAATTGCATATAGTGAGTTTCATAATTTAAAATAATGTGACTAATGAAATAGATGGCTAATTATTTGTCATGATCATCATTCTAGGCCAAAATATAGGTTTTTGATGTGGGGTTTGTGCATATCCATAGATTTTACAAGGTAGTCTCTAAACGTTTATGATCTTAAAGGAGGAAAAATCCACTTTCAAGCATAACTTATAGGTATGGGTTAAACAACCTTATGGTAAAATAATAGGCTAATGATGTAGGTTATTAATTGAATGTCCTTGTAGTTAAATTAATCCTAGTAAATAAATCAAAACCTGAGTTAGATAGATGTAATCTATTCAAAATTGGGTAAATATTAGTCAAAAAAACTTCAAAATGATGGAAGGGTAGAGTATAAAAGAGAGTTTTATGGTGTCAAGGGATCACCTATTGGATTGGTTCCTTTGTGGACAACTGTTTCCAAAATAAATGATTTTTATTTTTAGCTATTACATACTTATAGAGAAACATAGTTAAGCAATCTAGGAGAAGTGGTATAGGAAACTTATTGCTATCAACTAAAAGTTTCTCCTTTTAGAGTAACTATTTCACACCATCCATTATGAGATTATATTTAAAACTAGAGAGGTATCTATGGAAGCTATGGAACATACATAGAAGATTATATCATGAAGAAACATTCATTCACACTTCAAAATATTAATACAGTTAACCAATTGCCTAAAATCAATGATATTTTCTAATTTCTCAATAGATTTTGCACATATATAATTAACATACATCAATGATGATAAAATAATTATTTTTAGCTTTTGCATCCTTCAAATTACTAAATTAAAACAACCCAAAGAAACAAAAACCTTAATTACATAGAGATGGAAGGAAAGTACATCCACATAGTTACATGATGATCAATATTATTTATTCTTGTATTGATTAAAAATTTGACCTTTGTAATGCATGATTACATGAATATATAGACTTGGGGAGGGTTCACATCATCCTCTAAGTACATGAAAATTCATATTTACATGAAGTAATTAGAACTTCAGTTCTTATTTTAGTGTCAAAATTGCTTGTGTGCAATGTTACAGTTAACTACATCTATGTCAAAAGTATGTTATCTTGTATAATGAAATGTAATGTGTGCATTCTTATAAATAGTTCAGTCAAATTTTAACATTTATATACCAAGAATAATTAAAATATAATTACAAATATTAGCCTTATATGCATGACTACATATAAAATTAGCCTTTAATTAAGGCTTCTTGAGTGATTTCATGGCACTACCTATTATTTTAGTTGTTGAAGTGGTATCTTGAGTTGAATTGGGAGTTGAAGCATTGGCTTTCTTCTTGACCTCTAAATCTTAAAAATACTTATAGATGACATCATGTTGGTTCCTAATGATATATATGTTTATAATTAGGGGTTTATACACCTTGTTTACTTAATCTATCATCAGTGCATGTTCAAATTTAGTATTCCTAAAGCTAATCATGAATATTTCCACTTAAGTGACTTTTTCCTTGATAAATTCAACTCGAATTTAATCTCTTCCAATGATAATACCTATAGGTTATTTTTAACATTGGTTGAGGCCTATTTAATAAGATGGTCAAAATTATCTCTACTTATTATCTTGATCATAGACTCCCTTTATTGAGAGATCTTTTAGTTCCTCCATAATCTACACAATGAGCCTCTCATGTTTTCCATACTTGAGAATTAATGACTTAGCCACTATAACCCACTATCTTCCTTCTATCCTAATAACCACCAAGTTGAGGGAATTTTAATCCTTGAATGGTGTCATTAAATTGAGGTGGTCATACACCTTAATTTTTGTATATAAAATGAGGAACTTCTATTTATTATCATATTTTTATAAAGAATTAAATAATTTAGTAGTTTTAATTATCTACGAAACTAACTTATCCCTCATTTCAATAATGGTCTCCAAAATATTATATAATCTTGATGCTATACTTCACATTGGTTGTAAAACTCTATGGTAACATGAACTATTTGTTACTATTCCCTAACTTGTTCCTATTCTTGATCAAGTTCCTTCCTAGACATATTTATGTTACCTCATGAAGTATGACTAAAACATCCTTATGTACCTTAAAATATTATTTAAAATCCTAAATAGATGGGGAATACCCTAATTTATTATTCTTTCACTTATACAAGGTGAATAATTCTTGTCTTTCTTCCAAAATCACCCCCTTCTAGCCTCATCTTCAATTTTTCTTTTCTTCACCCTTTAGACAATCCTTATAGATTTGTCGAATATGGAGATCATTGTGATCAACCCTATGATTGTAATACTTTAACATTTAAAATTATATGAATGAAAATAAATCAACCATTATGGGATGATTGGGTTGTGTATGTTTGTTGCTTGTCCTGAGCTGTAGTCTCAACCAATAGATATCTGAAGCACTGATTCAAGGCATCTTACAGTAATCAATCAGTAAGGGAAGGATATAATATCTTATACCAATCCAAACCACCATATTGAGGTAGTGGGTGGTCTACATACACTTTTGTTTTATTTCCAACCTTCTTCAGTGTTATTTTAATAGTGTCTTGAGAATAATTGGCGAGGCACTGGAAAACCTAATTGAGTAAATGACACATGTATTTGTGGGATTTCCATTGCTCCCTTGGATTTTTTTGGATTCTTTATTTTTTATCTCTGGGAGTGTTGTGGTATTGGTGGAAGTAATCACAATGGAAATAGTAGGAATAGACATAAAAGACTTATTTGGAGGAGTAAGAATTGTTGGCAAAGTAGAGATAATAAGGGTAAAGGAAGATTCCTTTACCTTTATAACAACCAAAGAATGTTTGACACTAGGATCAAAATAAATAACCTCCACCTTATGTATCATAAGGGAATGGAAAAAACTAATATTAAGAGAAATAAACTCAAATGTACCAATAGTTAAAGGGGAAATAACATACATAATGGGATCGGTAGAAAATAAAGGAGATGCACCCTCACTTGATTTTTATCCACGTAATGGTGATTTTTACTTGGTGTATTAGAATCTCTAAAATTTAGATATTTTTATCTCCTCCTCTTCATATATATTTTCACCTCCAACTACCTCTTCTAATGGCCCTTATTTTGATATTGATTCAATAGCCAAATTTTGTTGGGGGAGGTGATCCCTTGGCTTCCTCTTATAACAAATAGTAACTTTATTAGATATGGAAGATTAATCCTATATGAGTGTGTTTTTGTTAACCATAATAATAGTCTCTTATGATGATGTATAAATAGGCTAGTCGTGTCCTTATAATTCTAAGGAATCAAAGCAAATTGGATCATCCTAAGCTCGCCTGAGTGAAGCATCAACCCACTCTAGGCTCTTTATTTAAATATTTTAATGCCATTATAAATGTATGTGAAGCTTTCCCTTGTTATAATAATGGATGAAATATTAAATTGAACCAAAAATTATATCTATCCCATCATCATATGTGTGTGAGTCAAATGTGTACATCTATAATAGAAACAAAGGTCTCCCCTTAAATACTTTTCAATATCTCCTCACCCAATCCCACTATTTATGTCATGTATTTAGGTTGTGCATCATTTTTGGAATTTATAAATAGGAAATAATGGTCATAAATCTCATGTTTTTATGGAATAATAAGGCCTTTAATGTTATTTTTTACTCTACCATGAGGATCCCAGTCCCTATGTGGTAATGTGTCCATTGGGCAATATTCCCTATTTTTGCCATCCTCATAAAAGTGTTTGTAATTTACATAACACATTATAACAATCATGAGGTGAGACCATGGAATGTTTACTTCTTATTATTCATCATATCTTCATCTATCCCCCACCATAGTTAGTATACAATCTCTTGATTTGCTAGTTTATCTAGTATATATTTGGGGAGACACAAGGGTTATACCTTGTGGCCTATAACCAAATTCATAGTGTAGTCAATATATACTACATAATATACACTACATATAAATGTGTCCACAATGATATTAGATAACCTAGGTAATAGGGATTCATGAATGACCATCCTTGCCTAAAGGTATGCATCCTTTGCAATGTGAGTTATGTTCCTAGTATAAATGTATATATGCATAACAGAATATCATGAATCACATATACAATTTTTAATTAAGTATAGATTTGGGATCTAGAGTAACCCCTTGTGTATATAAAATATTCCCAACATAACATCTAAAATGTATGTCATCATATAAAAATTTCCACTTTGAATCCTCTTATCCTTGTGCAACATTTTCTCTCATAGCTTTTCACTGATTACCTCACCCAAAGCAAATGTCAACTATGAGGTCATTATTAAGTCCAAAAATGGAACCCATTAAAGGTGAAATAATTCTTTGTTGGGGTATCCATATAAATTATTTATGTGGTCCATCCTAGTATGAATTCCCATATATAATCTAGTCACAATAATCGATTATTTCTCCTTTAGATTAATAGTCTCCCTTAGAACCATTTACTTACTCAATGTCTTCTCAATTGATCTCTCCTTCTTTCATAAAATTGCTATGTTTAAGACATATGTAACATATGTGATAGGGAGAGATAAATAGCTTTGTAATAAATCCATTTAAATACATGTTATGATGGTTGTATACTCCAAGTGGTGCAAAAATCTACCTCTAATCACTTTACCAATGAAGAAAAAGACTCATAAGAGGTATCTGAATGACATAAACTTAGGATTTATCAATGTTAAATTTAGTCTTATTAATTTTAATGGGATGAGGTCTATAGAAACTTTTATTTGAGTTAGATTCAAATTCTCCTCATGAGTGTGTGAATCCACTTGGTGAATCTCTTCACATAACATTGAGTAATTAAGGTAGTCATTATTAAACACATCAAGATCAAAGACAACATGCTTTTACTTTGTTGAATCCTTAGTAGAGAATCTAGATGTGGGAAAGAATCCTCAAAATATATTGGATTATAATGCCATTACTAATTGAATGGGTTGAAAAAAATTTAGTTCTTCAATCTAATAGGTTGGATCTTTTGGATGTACTATACAATCAAAATGTAAGTAAAGACGGCTTGCTAATAAAGAGGAAAGCTAGATTGAAGTTAGTTTATGATTAATGAGCATGATTTTTTTTTCCAATTCATTGGTATATATTTGGAATTCATTCTAGTTTATGTGACATTAATTTACAATGTCTATAACTTTATTTTGTTTGTTTAATTTAAACTTTACCAATTTATTTGGTAGATATGCCATGTAGACATTATTGTTGTTCAAAAAGAGTGCCCCATCATTGCCTTTTTCCAAGTCTCATTTCATCACTTATTTCACTTTGGTCTACCTATGCCATGGAGGATGTAGTAGTTGGGAGTTGGATGTTGTGTTAAAATAGTTTTGTCAAAGTAAACAAATCTCCCAAACAAAATTCCAAAACACTTTGGTCAAAACCAAATGAACCAAAAGTAAAAGTTCCAAATAATTTTTCCAAATATCAATTTCTATCATTTTTTTTCAAATACCAAAATGCTAAATTTTTTCTCCAAATAATTATTCCAAATAATATCCTAATATCAATTCTATAAAAAGTACTTATGCTAAAGAGTTTCACCAAACAATATCATTGGAGACAAAATCCAAAGAAAAAAAATTGAAGTGCAAATTATAAATAATTTATCCAAATATAAAGTTCCAAAAAGAAACATCTCTAAAAACCTAGTTCACAAAGAGAAAATGGTGAAGACTATAATACATGGTGAATAGAGTTGTGAGGACCCAACCTAAAAATATAATCTTTGAGACAAAGTGATGAATAAGAATTATAAATAAAAAATCTAAAGAGTAACTTCATGTCAAGGTTTATATAGATGTGAAGTGTTGAATACTATTCAAGAAATATTTTGAATAAATTTTCTAAAGACCAAACTTTGTAAATTCTAAGAATTTGTAAATTATATTTCTAATGAAAACATGGGTATATACATAACTTTTGAAGAGTATTAGTAGGTTAGTTGAATAAATAGACATGTTTATATAAATTTTCTAAATAATAGACTTAGGTGAAACATATAAATATATTATAAAAGAATACTTTCAAAATAGGCCTAGACCTTTTTAGGATATAGTGGGTCCCTATAAGAAAAAATAATGGGGGTAAGTTGGGTATAAAAAAGGGTGACTTATAGGGGAATACTCCTGAGTATTTGAGACCCCAAAAACTTTGGTTAGCAGCTACAAGCCAATCATGATTTTTTTTTATAAAATAATAATTTAATTAGACACATAAACGAGACTCATAACAATCACATACAACACACTTTTCTTATTCATACCCTAGATATCTATGCGAGGGAGTGATTTGCCTACCCTTTTTGTGAGTATTCTAGCATAGGCTTTAGATAACTTTATGTTACATTCCAATTTATGAGAAAAATCATTTAAAACTAGAGAGGCCCTAGCATTGCTTTGCTTCTAAAAAGGCATACATATCCTCAATAGAGGTACCTTTTGTTCCTTCTCTTTCACCCTCATGTATTCATGCATGATGCATGATACATTGATATTATTTCATCATTTTATCATTTAATCACATTTAGATATTATTTAGGTTTAATCAATTAATGTTTTTAGGATCTATTGATCCTTATTTTACGATATTTTTTTAGAACATTGTTAAAATAAGGGCAGCTAAAACCATAGTGAGTTGGTATATATGATAGCATAACTTTTTACTAGATTGTCCATGCCATCTACATCCATATCAATGGTTGTTTCCTTAAATAGGTATTAACATGAGAAGTGTATGTGATCTAGTGAAAATGAGATTTTTTTTAAAATATTTATGGATTAATGAAGACAACCTTTATGTATTTGATTGAAGAATTCAATGGTAGCATGGTCAGTATCAATTTTCTTATTGCATATCTAAACTCTAAAAATCTAAAATATATGGGTGTAAAACTTGTAAGTAGATAGATTTGTGTGGATTTAATTGGCATATTTTCCACATGTTGATATTTTAGCCTCTTAACATGGTATATAAAGTCAAATGGGTTAGATACCCACTTGAGCATACTAGGGGAATCTAATAAAATTGCCATATAACAAAGAAAAAAATTTAATCTAGAAATTAGGAAACTAACTTAAGAAAAATGAAATTCTAAACATAAGAAACCTTAACCTACAAAGAATGAAACTAACTATGAATGTGGTAAATCTATTTTATCAAATAAATAAATATATTATACTCCTACTCTTACCATAATACTTTTTGTTAGTTAGGGACATCTTTAGATGGTATAGCCATGAATTAGTGCTTCAAAAACTATCCATTGACCAGATATGTTAACTTAATGCCTTGAAATTCCCTCAAATAGAAAGAATTTTTACCCAAGATCTATAAAATCTAATAAGGTCCTATCCACAATGGGGTAAACTTGTCATGATGTCTTTTATTTTTATGGGATTTACCACATAGAAGCACAATGTCAAATATTATGAATGTTTTTTTATTTTACTCTTTTGTCAAACCACCTTTTGAATATTTCCTAATGTTTACTAAAATTATATAAGTATTTAGTCCTTGAGTCTTCCATCACTATTATGTATAATAATCAATACTCCACCTTTTCACTTGGTTTGATATACTCCTACATAAATTGATATGTTCACAATTTAAACATGACTGGGAAAATTGATTGTCATCCATATGCCAACAAGGTAAAGCCTTACGATCCTAATTTTATTTGGTTCAATCAACCCATAGTTCATACTTTAGTATATTGTATCAATCTTTAGGTTTGTTTGTTTATGACTTTTTAATGGTGTCAATCAGGTTTTTGTATTTTTATTCAACCAATCCATTTCCTTGTGGGTAATGTTTAGATGATGACCTAGTGGTTATTTGATTATCATGGTTCCATTCAGTGAATTTATATTATTAGAAAGTTGGCCCATTGTCATAAAATATATAAATTTTTGTACCAAATATAATTATGATATTTTAATCCAAAAATTTGATCACATCTTGTGCTCTGGAATGCTTTGTAGTTATAACTTCAGTGCATTGTGTGCAATTGTGTATGGAAGTGAGTAGAAACTTATGGATAACTAAATAATTTGGGTTAATGACCCAAATAAATTCTAAGGTACATTAAGAGAATAATAAGATTACAAGACATTACTGCATGGACCTCTCTTTTTACCAAGACTTGACATTCATCGTATGTCCTTACATGAACATGTGTGTCCTTGAAGACTATTGGTTAGTAATAACCCATTTTGAGTATTTTAAGGGCTATGGTATTTCTTGAGGGATGACCACTACCTATCCTTTGTTGAAAATTTTCCAAAATTTCTTGATCTTCTTCTCATGATGTGCATCTAAGATAGATGCCTTCATAATTAATTCTATATAGAACCCCTTTTTGATCATATAATGAGCATATTTGAGCCTGAAAGCTTTCCTTTTTTCTCTTTTGAGTTTTGGGGAGCAATTATCTATGAGTAAGTATTAAATAGTGTCAGTATACTAATATCTTTTAGATACTTGGGTTTCATAAACTTGTTCAATGGTGATGCACAAATCAAGCTCAGTCATAAGATAAATGATACCTTGATCTATAGTAATTTTGGCAATTGTAAATTTTATGTCAAACTCCTATAATTTTCCATCCTTTTTCTTATGTGTTATCCCAATTAATTTTTCCCTAAAGTGAGCTTGAAAACATGATCCAACATAATAGAAATGGTCTTATTCCTTAAGATGTAGTATTGAAATTTATTTACCACTTTGACAAGGGCAAAGATTTTCTTATTTATCATGAAATACATGAGTTTTGTTTCCTTCCAATTTGTTCTCATGAATGCAATAGGGTGTTCACTTTTATCTTTCTTTTGGGTGAGCATAATGGTAATTATATATTCTAAATCAAATGAATACAAGAATAAATATTTAGTGAAGTCTAGACTTATTAGTATAGTGTACTGAGATATTGCATCTTTAATGTCTTGAAAAGACATTCAAGCATACATTATCCATTCTAATTTAACATCTTGCTTTAGAATTGCATTCATAGGTCTAATGATTTATTCAAAACTTGAGATAAAATTTATCTTCCTAAAATACTTGAGTTGCTTCTTACTATTTGGGAATGTAATTTTTGATGTCCCCTGAGTTCTATATGGGTCAATTTTAATTATATCTTTGGACTCGATAATGTGACACAAGATTTTTCATTTAGTGACACCGAATATGTTATTTTTGGTGTTTAACAAGATGAAAAACCTTCTATATATTTCAAATATTTATTGTAGGTTACCCACATGATCAGTCATAGATTTTGAGAAAACCATGAGGTTGACCATGTAAATTATTATACATTTACCTATTAGCCCTTGGAATGCATAATCCATGGATCACTAAAAGGTGGATCCTACATTAATTAGGCCAAATGACAGCCTCTTATATGCATAAGTACCACTCTTTATGGTGAATAAAATATTTATTATGTCTTATGACTCAACCTAATCTTGGTTATATACTAAAAATCCATCCAAGAAAGACATCATTCTTTAATAACTCACTATCTAAATGACCTCATCTAAGGAAGGTAAATGATAATTATTTTTATCAAAATCTTTATTCAAGTTTATAAAATCAAAAAAGAGCCTAACCTTCCCATTATTATTTTTAAATGGAACTAGATTAGTGACCCAAGTGGAATGTTTTATAAGGAAAACTATTTTTACATTAAACAACTTTCACACTTCTTTATCAATAAGAGGCTCTAGAATATGACGTATCGCCCTCTATCTTTTCCTAAATGGTTTGTGGTCCAACATTAGTAGGAATGTATGGGTGATGACCATTATGTTGAAAATATTTTATTATTCATGCATCCATACAATCACATCTTTGTATTAGGTGATTAGATTCTTCACACTCTACCTTTCTTTTATATTGTATTTGAGACCAACGTTAACATAACATGCATCATGCTCATCCCATAAATTATCTATTTTGAATTTAAATTAATTTAATGTTTGTTGATTTTTTTATTTTTATTTAAGATACAAATCAAAGGTCATTTCTAAGGAAAACATTCCTAAGGAAATGTGATTTTATTTAAAATTAATGACTCCTTCCCCTAATTCCTCTTGGCATAGGTAACTAATCTCCTTGGCATTAATGATTTGAGAATAAAATTATCACAAGTTAGTCAAGAGCTAGATGATTTTATGGTCATCATAAAATAATTTTAAATTTTACACATCAAGAATAGATGGACAAGGTACTAGCTTAATCAATAATCATGATGCCTTAGATTCTTACAAAGGTGCCAAGTTAGTAGCTAAAGTAGCTAGTGAATTAATAGTTTGATTCTATTCTCTAGGAATTACCAATATATTAAAGGACTAAAAGAACTTAATTAAATAATAGGGTCTATATTTTTACCTCTTAGGTATGATATATTATAGTGATATTTATTCTTAACTTGATTGACTACCAATTTTGAATCTCCGTAGACTAGCAGTTGTTTGACATTATTTTTTAGAGAAAAATGCAACTCCAAAAGTATCACCTCATATTATGATATTTTTTTGGTGAAAGTTAATTGTAATGTTTATGATAAAAAGTATGTTTTTCCTCTTATATCCACACATTCAACACCAATTTTTGATGTGTTCTTGGATCTTGCATCGTCAAAGTGGAGCATCCATAACTAAGAAGGTACATGGACATCTAGTTCCTATACCTCATTTATTATGGTAAATTTATAAATCCCAAATTTAGGAGATTTATGGATTACTTATTCATTATTAGTATTTTATTTCATAATAGGTTTATTTATTTTTAACTCTTGACCAATTTTAATCTAGCTTAAAACACTTATCCATGGTAGTCAAATGTGAGAGAAGTTTATTGCTACATACATGTTCAATGTCTTGGACTAGTCTCTATTGAGGAGGACTATGTATCCTTCCAAGATATCCATAAAAATTATGTCAATTATCATTTTTACTCATGTCTAAGATGCTACTTAGATGCATACATCATTTATTTCTCTTAGTATAGGCACCATATATTTATCTAGCTATGAAACCATCCTATTTTATGTGCTTGGCATCAATATAAGATATTGGCAAATTGAAGTTGGCATCACCATAGTTGAAGCTCCATAATTGACTAAATAATTATAAATGTTATTTCCAAATGATCTGATAGTCAGTAATAAAGGAAGGACTTATAGTCTACTATTGTATATGACATTCATGTGATAAACCTTTATCTTTTCTACCATTGACTTTATTGTAAGGGACCTCTATAAGAGATCCTTCTATTCAGTGATTTGAGCTAGTTTATGAAGATTAATTTTTAATTTAATGTTATTCATGTATTCAATAATAGTATAGCCTCATTTGATTTATTAATCCTTATTATGGGCATTTTCTTTCCATTTTGGTAGAGGTGGATTATTGTAACCCCTTAGATTCAGTAGAATAGTAGTATTATTTAGAGTAGACATTGTGAAGGGGAATTTATTACTCATATTATAATTTCACCTTTGATAATATTAGAAGGTACGTATTTCATCAAAGTTGTACTCTAATTTATTTCTATATTTTCCTAGGAAAGAAGATCTATGTGTTTTAAATACCATGGTAGTGTTGAAGGAACCAACTCATGAGTGAAATTATACTAGGTTTTTATCAAATTATGCCTTACCATCTACCTCTATAATATATAAAATGATACAAATAATTCCACACATGTAAGATCTACACTAATTCAGAAGAGCTAGTTATAATATGTTTATTTCTGGTAACTTGTTGGGATATTATTGTTTTATGCTGTTTGCAAACCTATTGCAAGGTTGGTTATATATTTGAAACCCATAATTTTGGTTGTTATTATAGATAACATCATTACCCATATTCATTTGCATGTTTAATAAGTCATTTATTAACTTCTCGACCATTGTTTGGGTAAAACTAAGTTCTACTTTAGTAGAATCATCACCTTGTGCAACTACAATATTAGATGGAATTTAATGTTGGTTATACTGATGACTATTCATCTTTACTTATTATTCATATAACCATAGTTATAATTGGGTATTTTATGCATTAGAGGAGGTAACACATATAATTGGTTTTAGTTGAATTTATGAACAATTTGATTAACATGAGGCACTAGATTAAGGGATAGAAAACTAACATTAATATTGGGGATTCTTAGTACTTGAGGATTTAGTTGTCTATCGATATTGATAAATTCATCATATGCTAAGGCCAGGGTCATGGCAACAATAGTTCTTCATATGAATAGTGTAGTGATTAGATCCAAGGTATTTTTTTTGAATCTCTAATTCTAGTACTCTATCTAGTTTATACGTTGGGCTAAGACAAGTGTATATCTTTTGAAACCTTACATTGAATTCCCAAAGTAGATCATTAGTCTCCCTCTTCATAGTAGTGAAATGTTGATACACCAAGTTATGGATGGTAGCTTGTCTAAATTGTGTAATAAAAGTGTTTTGACGTACACTCTATGAAGTAATTGAGTTCTATTGAAGGTTTAGGTACCAATCATAGATAACATCCTATAAGGTAAATGGAAAAGCTTACATGACATATCTTCATTAGTAACATATATTTACCTTAAAGAAACCTTGGAAGACTTGATCCATTCCTCTATAGTTCTTCCTCTTGAAGGGTAGAAGGAAGGTACATACTTCTATAGGTTCCTAAGTAAATTTTACATATCCCCTAGGATGACAATAGAAGATCCAATTAACCAAGGTTGTTGGGCCATAAGATAATTTATGGGATAGATATTTTTCATGGAGAATTTATCTTGGATTGAGATATATTAGGGATAACCAATACAGATCTAGGCCTTCATTGTCATGCTAAGCGGGAAACCAAAAAACTAGACTAGACCCTAGACCTTGTACCTCTCTCAGGTGTCTTTAATACAACTCAAATGTAGGGGATAACCTCTCACTAGGGAAGGTACAGAAGTATCCCTCTTAGTGACATATTTTTATCTATTGATATAGGTCTTATACACATCCCTAGATTTAATGGGGTATCCTCTAAAATTTTAAGATCTCAATGGAGGTAAAATCTACTCCAACGCATGAGTTATAGGTATGAGTTAATCAACCTTATGGTGGAATAGTATGCTCAACATGAAGGTTATTCATTGAGTGTGCTTGTAGTGAAATGAATCCTAATATAGAAATAAAAACCTAAGTGAGTTGGGTGGATGGAATGTATTCTATAGTGGGTATATCTTAGTTAAAGAAACTTTAAAAGGAGGGAAAGGTAGAGTAAAAAATAGAGTTATATGGTCTCAAGGGATCACTTCCTTTCCTTTATGGACACATGTTTCCATAACCAATTATTTTTATTTATAGATGTTTCACACTTATATAAAAACTCTGTTAAGAAGTCTAGGAGAAGTGGTATAGGAAACTTAATGGCCTCAATTAAATTTTTCTCCTTTTAGAGTAGCTATTGAACACCCTCCATTAGGATATTATAGTTTGGACCAAAAAGGTATCTAGGGAAGCTATGACACACACCTAGAAGACTATATCATGAAGAAACACTCCTAAACACTTTAGAATATTAATAAAGTCAAGAAATTACTTTAAATTAATGATATTTGTCAAATTTCAAATAGATTTGGAAATATGTAATTACAATACATCAATGATAAAAAAAATAATTATCCATAGCTTTTTCACACTTTAAATTATTGAATTAAAAGATACCAAAGAAAGAAAAACCTTAATTACATAGATATGAAATAAAATTACATCCACATAATTTCATGACAATCAAAATGATTTCTTCCTATTTTGATAAATTTTTTTGAGCTTTTGGAATGTGTTATTACATAATTATATAAACTTGGGGAGGGGTCACCTCATCCTCTAAGTTCATGAAAACTCATAATTATATCAAGTAATTAGAAATTTAGTTCTATTTTTAGTGTCAAAATTGCATGTGTGTATGATTATAGTTGACAACAACTACATAATAAATAATTTAGCATGTATAATACAATTTCATGTGTACATGCTTAAAAATAATTTAGGGAAATATTTACATTTATATACCGAGTGTAATTAAACCACAATATAAATATTAGTCTTATATGCATGAATAAATACAAAATTATCCTATAAATAAGGTTTGATGGGTGATTTAATGGCACTTCCTATTATTTTAGGAACTAAAGCAGAAGTTGTAGATACCCAATTTTGGTGACAACTGTCTTCCAGCTGATTCCTACCAAATATTGTAAATTAAACCTAAGAATCATTGATGTCCTAATTTTATCTATACATCATTCATCAATACTAAAAATCATGTTGAGGAATCCCTATTTGTGGTATTCTATTGTATGAAATAATAACCTATCACTTATTCATCTCCAATCACCTTAGGACTTAAAAACCAATTGTTTAGATTATGGACCCATTAAGTGGGGCACTTGAGCAATTCTTAAAAAAGGTAAAATGCTAATCAAATTGAATCATCTAATTAAACAAGATTAAATGCTTAGGTTAATTATCTATTTTCAATTAATGAATATATAAAAATGGAATTATAAAATTTAGATTATCAAGCCTTTCCATAATTGCTTTTATGAGTTGTCAATCTCTTCAAAAATATCTCAAAATATCTAATTTGAGAGGCATGCATAGTAATTGAAAATCATAATTACATTAAATTTTTTAACTCAACTGTAGCTAGCCTCAACTCACCTATGGTTAGTTTTAACACATTTCATGTTTAAACTCAAACTTAACTCACCTTAGGTGAGAGATAATTGTTAATACTATAAATACAAGGCCTTGCCTATTGATCCATAAACTCTTTTGGTGTAAATTTATTATGCTTAAATGTTTTGAAAGTTATCTTGGTGTAATGTTATAATGATAAAATAGATACAAAGAAACCTTTCAAGTAATGATACCATGCAAAAATCATAAACCAAGCAACAAAGCCAAGGTGCCTAGGAAAGGTGAAGCCAATAAAGCTCCATTGATGAAGATTTATTGATGCACAAGCTGAGAAAGCCATTTAAATAAACCATTTTGAGCTCCAAGGAAGGCAAAAGAGTGTTTTATTTTGTGTTCTAAGTTGTGCTTTGATTTGTATGTTTGTTACCTATGATCTTCCTAATGTTTAGGATATAGGTGTTAGGATTTTAGTGTGTTATTTTGATTTATTTTATTGGAATAACACTAGACTAACCTCCCCTCTATGTATTCTTTATTCACATGATGACACACCTAGTGGGATAAAGTATCCTATTTGGTCACCAAAAAGATAGATATGTTAGTTTTAGTTTTTGTAATGGATGCATATAAATCTTCAAGTTTCAATTTTTAGTTTTGTTTTTATGTCTTTATTTTAAATAAGTTGTAGGTTATAGGGATCAATGCTGATTTTATAGATCAACATTGATTCATAATCTCTATGTAAACAAAATAACAAAGAAGGGAACATGACTAATAATGGTTTTACTCAATTTTTCTTGATTTAATCTTGTGTCTAATGATCTACATATTGTTTAGATAACCCATTTATTGAAGGATTCATTAGATGTTTGGATTTCAAGCTCATTTAGTAATCATTTTTACATCGAAACAAATTTTGTTTTTATGTTTTTTATATGAAATGTTGATGATTTTACTTCATTGATGTTTATTTGTGTAATCAACATCAATCTATGTAGATCATTGATGATTGGTCTCTAAGATAATAAATCAAAAACCTGAGAGCTAAATTTAAAATGTTATTTTCTCACTTGATTTTGGGCTTCTAAGTAGGCAAACCATCTAAAAATTTGTAGCTCTTGAGGCGGAAATATAAAATTTTAAGCATGGTTAAATTTTACACACATTATATTTGGTGTTTAAAATGTACTTAGTTGTTTCCATTTCTTAGTTATTTTTGAAGTTTTTATAATTACAAATAATAAATATGACAAACTTCATGACATATTTCATTTAGAGCTATAAAATTGAACTCTCACTTTAGTTATATACTCTTAAGAGTTTTAATTTTTATGTTTATTTATTGAATTTTTTTGTTTAAAGCAAAATGAGTGTCATGTGTATGCTCTCCCACTATCCCCTTTAGGGAACTTGGGTGTTAAAAAAATGTTCACTCCTTGCATTTATTGCTTTTGTCCAAAATCATGAAAGAAAAGTAATTAAGGTCCTCCCCAATATCCATATTATTTGGGTGACCCCAAAAAAACCTAAAGTCAAATTGGCTAATTTTGTCAAACATACAAGGCTTATGCCCAGATAGACTAGATTGCTAATGGATGAGTAGATGAACAAAAGTTCTAGATGGAATGAGTGGTCCAAGGATCAAATTTTACTCACAATTGTTTTGTAACAATTCAATCTCACTTAAATTATAATTTACCAATTTCTAAGGGATATGTCTAAAGTGTTGCAGAGACCCTATGGGATGTCAAGAGTGCTTAGAATGAGTATGAAAGTGCAAAGAATTCATTTAGTTCTTCATTGTGTTCATCTAAAAAAATTTCATCAAGTGGCATAAATTATGAGTAGGTAATTTTATAACTTTATCATTACCATGTTTGGATGATTTAGGGATAATTAGTCACATGCTTCTGATCACATTAGTCTAAAAAAATATGTTTTAAGTCTTAAGTCATGTGACGAAGCGTAAAAGAATATATGAGGGTGAAAAGTTGACCTTCTAGGTAGTTTGAGACTATTTTTTGTAATAGGTATGTAGATGTCATGTAAATCACATAGGGTATTTCACTTGAACATTTTGTAAAAAAAAAATTAGAAAGCTTTCAGAGCTAGTGGATCAAGTGGGATGGTCTCAAGAACATCTCTAGTAAATTGGTCCCTCCATGATTTTTTCACTTCAAGATATAAATATTCAAAGTTGGACCTATAGTATGAGATGTTCATGATAATTTCAAGTTTAAGATCAATAAAAACAAATATATTTGAGCTTATATTTGATGTTCATGTGAATTTCAATGATGGTTGTGTGAACATCATTTGAAGGGAGCATGAACATCAATTTTAAGCTTGTGAAGTAGCTGTTGGATTTTAAACAATAGGTCCCAATAGATTTAACAGTCTACATTAAATCATACATCTCAATCCAATGGTGTGATATGAGTCAAATAGTCAAAGATATCAAGATATTACCATGGGGCATAAGTTTGTGAGACTACAAATCGATACAAGATCATAAAAGCTAATGAATGTTTGACACATGGAAAAATCTTGGATAGAGTTGACAAGTCAAGGGGAAATATCAATGGCTCTCACTTGAAAGGTGAACCTAGGATTGATGTTGTAAAAAAATGTCAATAAGTCAATAATATGAGTCATCTATTGATATCCAATTAAAACAAAGGTGAGCTCAAGACTTTTAATGGATGTCAAGAAACCATTTTCAACTAAGGTAAACATAGGTCTCACAGGGTCATTCCACCACAATTAAAACTTATTATAGCACCATTAAAAGGTCATAGCCATGTATTCAAGTATAAATAATATAAAGGGACCACAATTAGAGCTTAATATTGATCTCTATTTGACATTTTATAGCTTGCAGGGTTTATCTATGACTGTATTCACCATGTTTAAAGTAGGACCTGTGTATATAATGAACTCTTGGTTATTACAAAGATAGAATGGGTTTATTTGGACATATTATAATCTATAATAAGGGACTATATAGTCTATAGGTATCTATTAAAATATAAATTATATGAAAAATAAAAATCTTAGATTGGTTTTCATCTATAAGATGGACCTATGATCCAAAAATAGAGATAAAGCATATATGTGATTAATGTAAAGGGTCCTCATCCTTCAACATGGTCATATTTTTGACAAGAATCCACCTAAAATGCACAAATCCATGATTATATCAGATCCATGGGCATGAAATTTTGTCTTCAAGTGATAGATGGCATGAAGGATCAAATAAAAGGTTTATTGTTGGGAATTGTAACTAGGGGTATTTAATGCATCCTCAAAACCTTTGGGGACTTTCTCACTCAATAAGCCATGGAAAATGTCCTAATTGATCAAAAAGGTGGTAAAGATTTTATTGGTTAAGTATCAAAAGGTGGTAGCTCAAGTTCAATTAATGACCTAGGATGGGGTGTTCCCTCTTTGATGGTATGCTCTCACAGTCTTTCTCACTTTTTTCTTCTATATATCCTAGTCTCATTCCCATTGAAAGGTTTCTCAACTCTTAAAATTTATTATTATTTTCTAGGACAAGGATACTCTTTGAGACTCTTTCAAAAGTGTTCTCATTTTATATGGTTAAACATTGTTAAAATATTATAAGAACTACCTTTTGAAGTAATAAGATCAACTCTTTGACTATCTCTTGTCTTTAATCAGTGCTTAGCATGCTTGTGTATGGTGAATTTGTAAAGGAGATTCTTCTTAGTTTATTATCCTTATGTTTTCCTCTTTGAAGGTGTTTTCAAGCTAACTTGTAGGTATATATTAGTGTTATACTTGGAACCTCTTCTATGAAATATTATGCAAGGAAAGAGATTACGAGATTGAGTAAAACATAGTTGTCTTTCTCTGACCCAATGTGTGTTCAAGATTATATGAGTGCCCATTTAACTTTGGTGGATCACCCTTTTAGACTCCTTAGGATCCCTTATCCTCTTTATAACCCTTTCCTTTATGATGTACTAGTTTATCATTAGTTTTAGGTGAGCATTAAGATGAAGTCAGTCTTGTCCAGAGGTCTAACCCCATCATAGGTGACCCATATCTTTGGGTTATTCCCATTATGTATCTCAATTAGAGGGAGCCTGACGAACTTTCCCTAAGGGTGAAAATTGAGAGTAAAATATCTTTTGGCATGCCTAATATGACCATAGTCCAAAAATTAATATTGATCAAAGTTGATGTTATTTTGATCAAATTTGTATTATTTAAGCTACCAAACAACAACATATGGTGACTATAAAAGGAATAATCAACACTCTGGTGTAGAGTGGTAGCTGTCTCTCATGCCAAAGGTGACAACAAGGTCAGATTCAAGAGGTATTCCCTTTGAATTTGTTGAACTACTTTTAAATTTAGAAAAAAGATTAAGGTTTGTAAATACACATCCATATCAAGGAACCTTTTCTCTTAGGTCATTTTCAAGTCCTACCCCTACAAGAATACTTTTATAAACCCTTGTATAGCCATACCAACCCCTAGATATTTTGTGGATTTTAATTGCTAATGTCCTCTAGAATTTACCCAATATGATCTTATCCTAGTTATATCACTTAAAAGTGTTACTTATTATGTTGGTGACTAAGCTACAATAGGTTTTGAGCACCTCATGCACATATCCAATTTTTACAATATCCATAATATCACTAAGGAAAATATATATATATTAGGTTATTAACTAATTCTTTTAAAGGAAAGGCCTTAGATTGGTATAGAGGCCTTACTTCTAATTCCATTAAAACATGGGATCAATTAGGAGAGGCATTGTGTAAAATATTTGAAGATAAAAGTGACCATTTTTTAATTTCATGGTAACTATTTGCCATTAAAAGATCTCATGAAGTCATATAAGATTTCCACACAAGGTTCCAAAAAACTTGGGATAGAATCTTACTCTCAGTTAGACCAACCCCTAACTTTGCATTTATATATTATTTAAAGGATTTAAATAGTCATATAGTAATGATGAGCCAATCTATGGGGAAAAATATACTTCCAAATGCTTATGAGGTGGCCATCAAAGCATAAAATTATCTAATTCAAGCTAGTAAGCTTACACCCAAACCACCAATGCATTTATTTCATAAAATTATACCACCTCTTATTTTCATCCCTCCACTAGATTTCATTCCTCTAAAACCAATAATTACTATAATACCTATACCAAAATAAGAGAAAGCTTCCACTAGTGGATGTAGTGAGTCCCAACACCAAAATAACTTCCAAGAGTTCAAAAACATGTTTAATTATTTGGGAAATGAGATAGTAAATGTTAAGAGGTAGTAGGATTTCAATATGCCTTATCAAGGTTAATATAAAACTCAACAACAATCATTTCAATCAAATAGGCCACCATATAAAGGTAACTACCAATGTTAGGGCCAAGTTCAAAACCAAGGACAAGGGTAACATGACTACAATAGGTAGAATAAATACAACCCTAATTATTCTAACACTTTTAACACCTTAGTACCAATTCCAAATAATGTGTCCCAAGAAGCAAAGGGTTTCATACCTTAGAATTAGTATTTTGGTCAACATATTGTTCAACCAAACCTTCAATGACTAATGGTAACAAGCTATTAATTTTTGGTATAACCAAGATCTCATGGCCAAAAATGTAGAGGTACCTATGATGACCAAGCTAGAAGATACTCCATAAGGTCAAAGGTCTAATCAGGGATCAAACTATTTGGATACCACCATGGTCAATTATTAGTAGGAAGAGTGCTATGCATCTCATTAGTAGGCTAGTTCTAGCCAATCCTACATTCTAATGGTTACAAATACAAGATTTAAAATATGGAACATGGTTGGTAACTGAGAAAAAGTCAAAGAGATTCCTACCATTACTCCTTCAATGATAAATATAAATAAACCTATTGTCACTCCAAAGCTTCTAATACCTCCAAAGTATCAAAATCAAGGGAATCATTTTGTGCCCTAAGGCTCACAAGCTCAACAACAACATTGGTGGCTCCCAAATCAAAATAAAAAGTTTTGTGCTTCACCCATCAACATTGTTGAACAAATGAAGAAATCTAATGTGATTGTGACAATGTGGTACATACTATCTATGCTTGTTCAATTATACATTTTTCAAGAAGGTTATTCCAAGATTAATTTTACAATAGTTGTAGACAAGCCACCAATCAAGGTGAATGAAGTTCTCACCAATGTAGCCAATGGGCCTAGTGAAAGGCAAATAGGTAAATCAATCAAGCATCCTCCCTTATATATTTTAGTGATCATTGGAAATTCTTTAGTGCATAATTTCTTGGTGGATAGTAGGTTTAGTGCCTCAGTAATGCTAAAATTCATAACTAATCAACTTCGTTTGAAATATGAACCATAGTCCAAAGGAGTGCTTCAACTTGATGGTTCTTCTCCTAAGCCATCTAGAATAATCAAGGACCTAAATATGACCTTACATGCTTGACTTAGTGTCTCAATGGTGTAATATTTATTGATCTTGAATGTGCCTCCTCCCTTTTCACTATGCCTATTTAGGGAGTTCATTATAAAGATAAGAGACTATCTTGTATCAGATTGGTCATATATGGCATTTAGAACAAGGTATGGGCCAAAGTGTCAATCAAAGCTAAGCCCATTAAATAATTCCACATAGATCCCTATGAACTACATAATTTCAATATCAATAGAACCATCATTAATAATGATGAATTTATAATGGGGTAGGAGCTAAACACTCATCTAGAAGAGGTACCAGACATGTTCTTGGATGAACTATGGAATGAAATCCAGTTGGTAAATCCCTTAAAAGGTGTTGAAGAAAGGGAATTGGGTGTGTACTATTTGCATGAATAAATCCGACCCATGCAATCCCTCATGAGGCCTCAAGAATATCCTAGTGGTCTATAAAAGTTGTTATTTGATGGCTCAAGAGGAAATCACGGGGTGGGTGTAGGTGGTTTGATAATATCCACTTCAAATTATAATTGCTTCTCTTCATATAGGTTCCAATTAAGATTATCCTATAATGTAACATAATATGAAGGTCTCATCCATAGCCTTCAATGAGCTAGCAAGAGAGGGATTAAGTAGTTACAAGTCTATGGAGACACTGATTTATTTGCACACCAAGTCAAAGGTTAGAATACCACTAAGAAAACATTAAATAAGTCCTAAAAATATACAATGTGGGACCTAATTGAGGACTTTGAGACCTTTAACACCCAATCAGTGCCAAAATCAACATGCTCACATACTAACAATTATGGGGGCTCATTTTGACATCTGCAATGAATTGAAAAGGACCAAGGTTCAACCACACATCAAAGTGGTAATAAGACCATCAGTTCTAAATAATGAAACTCATTAGTAGGGCTTTGAAAATGATAAATAGATTGCATGTTTTTTGCAACAAGAAGTAGAGTTCTCTTCTATCAACCAAGGAAAATTTCAGCATCAGTATGAGGAGTAGATTATTCAATTAAGGTCCAATAAGATTCATAAATGGATATTCATCCTAAAATGTCTCTTTCATGAAGGTGACCATATGAGTAAGGATAAAGTAGTGATGTCAACTAATGAAGAGAACTATGAGAGAGTTATTATCTTTGAAGATAAGCTTTGAAGCATATAAAGGTAAGCACTAAAGATGAAAGGCATGATTTCATAGAGATTTTTAAGGAATATTCAAACATCTTTGATTGGAAATTTAGTGCCCTAAAGGTATTTGATACTAAATTGACCCAACACACTATAAAGCTAGAGGCTAATGCTAATCTTGTTAGGTAGAAGTAGAGAAACATAAACCCAAATATTGAGGAGCTCATGGAAAAGGACTTGACCAAGCTAGTTGAATTTAAGATCATCTTTTCAATTAAGAACTCCTCATGGGTATCTAATCTAGTACCTATTAGACAAAAGAATGGGGAGATCAAGTTATGTGTGGACTTCAAGGATATTAATAGAGTCTCTTTAAAGGATCATTACCCTCTACCCTCCATGGAGAAACTCCTTCAAGTAGTTATTGGTTTAAAATGCTTCTCTCTTATAGATGGATATTTAGGTTACAACCATGTGCTAGTGAGAGAGGAAGACTAGTACAAGACTATCTTCACTACCAAATGAGGAACATTCACTTATCAAAAAGTGCCTTTTGTATTATCCAATGCTAGGGAAAGCTTTCAAAGAGCAATGGACATGGCCTTCTAAGGCCTACTCAATAAAATGGTATTGGTATAATTTGATGACATCATAGTCTTCTCTAAGAAAGCTAGTGAGCACTTGGACCATCTGAGGCTGATATTTTAGAGATGTAGAGAGTATGAGATCTCTTTAAACCCCCAAAAATGTATGTTCTATATGCATGAAGGTAATATTTTGGGTCACATTATCTCAAAATAAGGATTATCCATTGACCCTAATAGATAAATGTTATCTTAATCTTGTCCTTGCTAAAGCATAAGAAAGGGATCCAAAGCTTCCTTGGAAAGATTAATTTTGTGAGAAGGTTCATACCTAGTTTTGTAAACCTGGTCAAACCTATCACAAGCATGCTAAAGAATAGCCAAGTGTTTTCTTGGTATAATTAATGTAAGAAATTTTTTGAAGCTATTAAGCAACCCATTTACTAAGAACCCTTACTATTAAATCTTGATTTATCAAAAAAATCCATCTTGTACACCTTTACCAATATTGACAACATAATAGCTATGTTAATTCAAAAGAAAGGCAAAGGAATGGAGAAACTAATTGCATTTTTTAGTTAAGGGATAGAAGAATATGAGGTGAGGTACACATTCATTGAGAAGTAAATTATTTCATCCTTGAGAAGCCTCAATAATTTTAGGCCCATGCTCTCCAACAATAAGATCCATCTTATGGTGTCTCATCGTAGAGTTAGAGACTTCCTCCTTAACAAGGATTTGAATGAGAAGAGAGCATAATAAATCACAAATGTCATGGAATATGGTGTAAATGTAAAAGTCACCAAGTTGGTTAAAATAAATATCTTGTGTGAGAACATGGTAAATGACCTCTAGGAAGATAAAAAAATCTTTTGGTGACCTAAGACAACTCATAAGCAAGTACACCTCCACTTCAAAAGAGTTGGCCTCAAGACTTGACTCATTTCTTAGTAGTAGGAGAATGTTCCTAAGGTTTGGATAGAGAAAAATAAAGGTATTTAAATATTCAATCTATACATTATGCATTGATTGGTAGAGTTATTTTTATAAGGGACCTTAATGGGGTACTTCTTAGGTGCATAGATGATGACCAGGTGACCAAACTTTTAAAGTAGTTCCATGATGGACCTGCAAGAGACCATTTTACACCTAGAACCACCATATTAAAGGTAGATAGGGCTAATTATTACTGGCCTAATCTTTTCAAAGATGCTCATGCATGGGTTATAAAATGTTAGAAGTGTGCCCTTTCTATATGAAAGAAGAAACTAACAACCCTCCCACTCAATCCTATTGAGGTAGAACAACCCTTCATACAATAGGGATTATATTGTATAGGGATGATCAATCCACCATCAAGTGAAATTCATAAATTGGTGCTCATTATAATTGACTACTTCACCAGGTGGGTGGAATCCATTAATTTAAAGGAGGCTAGTGAAGGTGCAATTTTGGACTTCTATGATAGCTTTATGACTAGATTTGGTGTCCCAACCACCATAATTTATAATAATACATTGGAATTACTTAGTATGAAGACAAGTGAATGGGACCTCAAATTGGACATCTACCTTAGAACCTTTTCTAACTACTATCCTCAAGGAAATGGACTGATAGAGTCCATGAATGATAATTTTCTAAGGATCATTAGGAGAACCATATAAGAGAATCAGAGAACATGGGACATCAAGATAAGGATAGCCTTATGTGTTTATATGATGACTCCCAAAAATACCATTAGTAATTCTTCATATGTTTTTATATATGTAAAGGAATCTAGATTGCATATCTCCCTTGAGTTTTTTGCATTAGAGTTAGCTCATTAACTTGAGTTAATGGAGGATGAACCCATGAATGTGAGTCTGATAGAGCTCATGGAGCTAGAAGAAATCAGAGACTTTTTTATGAATTTTTTTGATTCACATCAAGCACAAGTAAAAAAATCCTCTAACAAAAGAGTTACATCAAAGAGTTTCAAGTAGGGGACCTAGTCCTCAAATGGGACTCAAATAAGGCCAAACTAGGCAACCATACCAAGTTTGATAGCTTGTGGAGTGGTCCTTATTTGATTCATGGATGTAAAGAACACAATTATTTTTATCTTTCCCAACTAGATGGAGAGATATTACCCATCTCAGTCAATCACATTCATTTAAAGCCCTATTATTGAATGGATTTGTATCCTTTATAGCATATTGTACATGTTAGAGTAGCTTTTATGCTTTCCTCCAAGTGGCTTGTGCACATTTATTTTTTGCTATGTGTTTCATTTTTAAGTGTCTTGGGCACTTTGTTGTTCTATTTATTTTGATCTTGTTTCTTCAAGAAAGGTTTCAGATAGGGATAGCCTAGTGTTATAATCATGATTAAGTGAAGGAAGACTTGGGACTCCATACACCCAATGGACCAATCAAGGCCAAATGGATTAGGATCTCAATCATAGTAGACATGATTCACTATGAGTCACTATAAATGTAGGCCAATTGTGGCTCACTTACTAAGCTTATGCCCAGATAGACAAGATTGCTAATGAATGAGTAAATGAACAAAATTTATGGATAGAATGAGTGGTCTAAGGATCTCATTTTTCTCACACACCTTTTAAAACACTTTTAAGTTCACTTAGAGTGTAATTAAAAAATTTATAAGGGATAGGTTTAAAGTGTTGTAAATACCCTATGTGATGTCAATAGTGGTTGGAATGAGTATGGAAGTGCATAGCATTCACCTAGTTCTTCATTGTGTTCATCTAGACATTTTGGGTCAAGTGGTAGAAATTTTGAGTAATAAGTTTGTTGAAATTATCATTACCATGTGTGGATGAGTCAAGGATAATTGGTCACATGGGTCTAATCAAATTAGTGCCAAGAATGTATGTGCTATGTTTAAGGTCATGCGATGAAGTGAAAAATAATATAATAGGGTGTAATACAAAGTTTACCTTATAGGTAGTTTGAGACTATTTTATGTGATAGGTAGGAATACATCATGTAAATCACATAGGGTATCACACTTGAACTTTTGTGAAAAAATTTTAGAAATATCTTAGAGCCAACAGATCCAGTGATCACAATGTTTTTGGTCTCAACAACATCTCTAGTAAATTTGGTTAGTCCATGATTTTTGTGCTTTAAGATATAAATATTCAAAGTTATACCTACATCATAAGACATTCATGCTAACATAAAGTTTAAACCTAATAAAAATAAATATAATTGAGATTAGATCTGATGGTCACATTAATGTCAATGATGCTTTTATGAATTTCATTTGATAAGAGTGCAGACATCAAATTTAAGCTCATGAAATAGTTGTTAGATTTCAAACAATGGGTCCTAATAGATATAAAAATCCACATTAAATCACACCACTAGATCCAACAGTGTGAGATGAGTCAAACAATCAAGGAGATCAAGAGATCACCAGATGGTGTAAGTGCATGAGGTTGCAAACTAATAACATGATCCTAAAATCTAATGCATGTTTGACATATGGTACAAGTTTAGATAGAGTTGATAAGTCAAGGGGCAAGATCAATGGATCTCAATCAAAAGTTGAGCCTAAGATCAATAGTGAGAGAAAAGGTCAATATGTCAATAGTCCAAGTCATATTTTGATAGAAAATTATATTAAAGGCGAGCCCAGGACTTTTGACAAAAGTCAAGAAACCATTTTTGACCAAGGAAAACATAAGTCTCATAGGGTCATTCCACTACCATTAAAACTCATTCAAGCACCATTAAAAGGCCATAACCATGCAGTCAAGTATAAATAATATAAAGATACCATCATTAGATCTTAATACATATCTCTATTTTGACATTTATATCTTGTAAGGTTCATTTATGACTATGTTTTCCATGCTTAAAGGAGGAACTATATATACAATGAATTCTTGGTTCTGTAGAGATAAAATGGGACTACTTGGACCTTTATAATCTTGAAAAAGGGGATATATAGTATATAGGTCTATATTAATATGGTAGCTATAGGAAAACCAATAATCTTATATTAGTTTTTGTATATATGATGGACCTATGATCCAAACATAGAGATAAAGTAGATATGCGATTAGTGCAAAGGGTCCTCATCCTTTAGCATGGCCATATTTTTGATAAGCAGCTACCTATAGTGCATAGAGACATGTTTTTATTAGATCCATGATCATGAAATTTTTTCTTCAAGTGAGAGATGGTATGAATGATCAAATAAAAGGTCTAGTGTTGGGAATTATAGCTAGGGGAATTCAATGCATCCTCAGAACCTTTGGGTACTTTCTCACTCAATAAGCCATGAGTAGTGTCTTTATTGATCAAAAAGGTGACAAAACTTTTATTAGATAAGCATAAAAATTTGGTAGCTTAGGTTTAATTAATTACCAAAGATGGTGTGTTCCCTCTCTGATGGCATGCTCTCACAATCTTTCTCTCTCTTTCTTCTATGCATCTTTGTCTAATTCCCATTGAAAGGGTTTTCAACTCTTAAAATTTATCATTCCATTCTAGGATAAGGATACTCATTGAGACTCATGAAAAAGTGTGATCATTTGATATGGTTAAACTCTATCAAAATATTTTAAGAATTGCCTTTTGAAGTAATAAGATCAACTTTTTGCCTATCTCTTATCTTTAATCAATGCTTAATATGCTTGTGTATGGTGAATTTGTGAAAGATATTCTTCCTAGTTTATTTTCCTTTTTCTTTCCCCTTTGAAGGTGTTTTCAATCTAACTTTCAGGTGTAGATTAGTTTTCTACTTGGAAACTCTTCTATGAAATATTTACGCAACTAGTGAGATTATTAGATTGAGTAAGCCTTGTCTTTTGTTTGTCTAGTGTGTGTTCAATCTTGTATGAGTGCCTATTTAACTTTGGTGCATTACCATTTTAGCCTTCTTAGGATCCCTTATCCTCTTTCCAACCCTTTGCCTTGTAAATAATTATTTTAGAATTATTTTTAGGTGAGCATAGGTGACCCAAATCTTAGGGTTGTTAGCATTGTGTATCTCAATTGGAGGGAACCTCAAGAACTCTCCTGAAGGGTGAACATTGAGCCCACAACTTGTCTTTATTTCATGCATTTTTGTCTTGTGGGTAGGAGTTCATCACCTCCTCACAAGTTATATAGGGAAGTGTTGACCCTAGAATTCATCTCCTGGCATCATTTCAACCCCACTCCATGATGGGGTATATAAATTGAGGGTGACCTACTAGTAAACTTATTTTGAGAAGTTAAAACAAGATTTTTTAGTGGTACTTGGCCTTAGAATGTAGGGGTAACTTAGCCATAACACCATAATGAGAAATTGATGGATATAGTGGTTATGAAAAGGACAAGACCTTTTCATAATAAACTACTTGACATGGAACCAAATAACATAATTTTTTCCACACATATGGGATTATTTATAAATGAACAAAAAACTATAGTTCAGACAACCCCATAGGTCATAGAGATACTATTGATGTAGGGAAAGTATCCCAAAGTTCCATATCATCATATGAACTATTAAGAAAATATGTGGCCTAAAAACCCTACTTTTCATGTGATTTTACTTTTTGTATTAACAATTTAAAATAATATGAAGATAAACTATATATTGAATTTGACATTACAATGCAACCTTGTCAATTTTAGGATTTATAATGTTACATTTAGATGTTTTTATTATTTTGTCATTTTTAATTACATGGTATTAAGTCAAAACTATTTGATTGTCATAGCATGTCAAAAATGAGTCTTGTTAAACATCACTCCTTTATTTAAATATGTGTTAATCCATCCATTTGACATCACACCTTTACCTTAAGTCATTTTTCAAAAATTTTGGGTGTGTTATTTAGTTGAAAGGGGTGTCATTATGCTGCCCATTTCATTCCATGTTTTGTGCCTTGTAAGTTTTGAAATAAACCATTTGTCATAATTTTATATCATGATAGTGTCATTACACTTCAACAATAGTTTCAAAGGCTTTTTTATTTGTGTCGAAAATTACCAAATCAAAACCACATGCACCTTTTTGGATCTATGCCTAGTATCATCATGTTATTCATTCTAGTCTAGCTTGTTATTTATTTTAAAAATACTAGTATTCTAAAATAAGTTTGAAGTTATCCTTGACAATTTCAGATCCAAACATTGATTTGTTTTTCTTATGCCTCTCATTATTTTATCCTAGATATTTGCCTTTCACTTTTGGGTTGTGAAACTTAGAATATCTCCTTGCTCAATTTAAGGACTATTTTTTTGTTCCCAAAATTGGGGAAGTGGTGTTGGAGAGTTTTATATAATGTCATGGTGATTTAATGAAGGTTTTCAAGTCAGTTTATGACGTTCCTTTATATTCTAAGTGATAATGACAAAGTGTGCAATGTACTTGTCCTAGTATGCTTGAAGTTGGCTTGGTTGATATTCAGATTTAACATGGTTTGAATTGATTAGGCATGAGTATGAAGTATTTTTCACATGAAATGGGTACTATTAGTGGCAAATTATTATTTAAGATATTATTTTCATGATTGGAATTCACTTGGTTCATCATTATTTTCATATAGACATTTTTGGTCTAGTGGTAGAAAACCTGAGTAGGCAGTTTGTTGACATCATAATTACCATGTGTGGATGAGATAGGTAGATTTGGTCATATGGTTATGATAAAATTATTCCATTTTTACCATGTGATAAAACTGAATACATGAAATTAATTTATATAAAATATATTTAAGTGTTAATTTGGGCTCCTAGGTAGTTTGATAGTGTTTTCCCATACTTAGCCAAATTTGCATGTTGTAAGAAGAGTTGAGTAGGCATTTTGATGTAATCATATGTCCCACATATAAAAGTTTCAAAACAAGTTAATAATATTATTTTTTTAATTTTTTTTCTTATTTTAGTTGATATAAATTTTAGGTCATGTGATAAAGTGCATCAAAATCTATGCATGTGCAAAGTTGGCCTTTCTAGATAGTTCTTGACATGGTTAGCTTTGTGGGAGAAAAATCTAAGCAGGAATTTTAATGTCATTTTATCCCAAATGTGTGAGGGTTTTAGGAACATATTGATACATTTTTGGATTATAATATGAGATGATATCATATGGTCCAAATTTAAGACCATGCATCTATGAGTAGTACAAGTTATTGAGTTCCAAAGTTGGTCTTCCAGGTAGATTGTAATGGTTCCCATACTTAGTTGATTTTGCAAGAGTTAAAGATCAATAACAAATTAAGATAAAATAATGTGATGATGATCATATAATACTAATATAATGATTCATTTTTATTTATATTATAATAATTTCATGATGTTTAATTTTGATTAAAGGTAAAGGATAATGATCTAATAGTTCACGTGTATTTGTATAGATTGATCTAACAGTGTGAGTGGAGTCAAAGTTGTCAAAGTGATAGTAATTTAATGATGTTCAATGTTGAGATTAACATAATAAGATCTATGGTGTATTATTGATCTAAAATAATGAAGACATGAGATGATAGCAAAGTGTCTGAGGTTTAACTATGAATGTTGGCATTTGAATATTTGAATTTTGCAAAGGGAAAAATAGTGATTTATATTTTGTCCATAAATTTTGATATAGGATGAAATTTCTCATGGTGTTACAATCAAATTTTGAGAAGAATCCATGGTGAATCTAATGAACCTAGTTTGAATGACTAAAAATATGTGCAGTCAAATATGAGGTTCAAAGTTGATAATGTGTTTGACTATGTTCTACAAGTGACCTGAGAAAGATATTTGAGCTCATTTTTCTGATATCTAAATATATCATGATGAATTAGATATTTTGGAGCATTTTAGACTCTATGAGGGACATTTTAATTCATTATGAAGGTTTTAACACTCTTATTTAGTATGAATAAAGGTTTAGAAGTGAACTATATAATCATTTATGGTGACTGTGTGCACATAATGTTATTTAAGCAATTTGTGCATAAGTAAAATGGTACTGTGATGGTTGTTGGTGCTTAATAACAACCTATATATCATGTGTAATGGTTCCATGAGTTGAAAAATGTTCATGTGTTCTTAGTTTTCTTAGAGAAGTGTGAAAGAGCTAAATGGGTCTTCATAGGACCTAAAAGTGACTTAAGTCTATTTGAAAGTGTGTTATGCTTAAGTATGACCCATGTTATATCCCTTAACAGTGAATACATGATTTGTGGTTGATAAATAAATATTTTGGAATTGATAACTCATAAATGATGTATATATAGTGAAACCAAATGTGATGGTTTCTAGATTTGTGAGACTTGTAAGAGGAATGTGTATATGAGAATTACGGAGTGAAGGAAAGGTAGAGTGACTAGTAGATGAGATAAGAGAAGAGAAGATTGATGACTTTATGTATGACATATGGGTCATGTTTTTTATGTTAGAATAGTGCTCTTATATGTTGAGGATGAGTGAAGAGTGAAAAGTGATACAAAAGGTGGCTTTGGATGCATTGCATGTATAAAGTTCAATAAAGCTAATATACTTTATATCTCCATCAAATTAGTTGGCAATAAGTGCTAAATATATATTGTGTTCTTAGGTGTTGTTATGGTAGCTCAACATCTAGGGTTTTTTATCCTCCTTACAAGGTAAAACTTTCTAAAGGTCTAGTTGTTGAATCTTTAATAGACAGGTATAGTAGATCTTTGTGGGATTATAGTATCACTAAAATAAGGGATGTTAGCTCCTTGATCAATTATAGCTTATCTAAATTAGTTCTTGTTATTATAAGAAAATATTCCAATTTTAATTTCTAGTGGTTTTTCTTCCCCAAGAGGGTTTCCCATGCATGTCATGTGTTATGTGTTTGATCTTTCATTGTCTATCTTGTTCATTGCTATGAATGTTGTGTATGTTTCATGAATGCTCATGGTAACTAATTAATATTTTTGAAAGTATTTGAATTTAATTTGAATTATTTGGGCTCACTAATTCACCCCCCCCTCTTAGTAATTATACCTCTAATAATTAGTATCAAAGAATGTCCTTTGGTAAGTTTTGATAGCTTGAATATGATCCAAAGTACAATATGGGTAGTCATAAAGGAAAATTTTATACTAAGAAAGCATTAATGTTTAATGGATTAAATTATTCTTTTTGGATTACAAGGATTAGGACATACATTATGACACTAGGGTCTAATATATGGCAATCTATTTTGGATGGCTATGTTACTGCTACTACTCCATCAAGTGTTACAAATAAGAAGTTATTTTAGAATAACTCTAAGGCAATGAACAATATAAATTTTGGTATTTTAGAGATTGACTATACCAAGGTAATATATTATAAATATTATAAAGAGATATGGGATAAATTGAATAATATTTATGAAGGAGACTCAAAATTTATGTTGTCAAAGTTGTAGACTCACTGAAGATAATTTGAGAGTCCCAAGATGAAGGAAGAATATTCTATGGAATATTTTCTATAGAGAGTTGATGAGATTGTGAACATTATCAGAGGTCTTGGAAATAACCTTAAAGAAGATACTATAGTTCTAAAGGTATTAAGTTGCCTCTCTCTCAAGTTTATCCTAAAGTATTTATTATATAATAAAGTCATGATCTTACTCAGCTGAAGTTGGATGAATTACATGGCATCCTTATTACCTATGAGATGAGGAAAAATGGTTATATACCCCCATAGAAGGAAGTAATAGTCAAGATAGAGATGAACCATAAAAAAAGTTCCAAGGTAAGAAACCCAAGGAGAATGACATTTTGATTTTGATGAGGATGAACTAATTTCTTTGTTTACAAGGAAATTAAAAATGAGTTCAGGGAAGTATAAGGGTAAATGACCCTTCAAATGTATCAACTATGGAGAGATATGAAATTTTTATAGAAGTGCCCTCATAAGGATGATGATGAAGAGAATGATGAAAACCAAGATGAAGAAAAGAATACATACAATTTTGATAAGAGGAAGAGAGCTTTTAGAAAGTTTGACAATAAGAAGTTCTTCAAGAATAAGAAGGGTCTTTACACTAATAAAGACTACAACTAATTAGATGAGAGTGAAGATAGTGACTCAGAGTATGATCATGAAGATGATGGTCTAGTTGAAGATTAATCCCTATTCATGGCTAAGGAAGGAAGTTTATCACACAAAAAATAGTCAACTTGGAGTGATTTAGATGTTGATGAAGATGAGGTGGACTATGAGACTGCATTGACAAATTCTCTTGAAGAATTGAATATTGAGAATAATATTAATAATAATATGAAGTCTCAAATCAAGCATTATGAGGAGTAATTCAGTGCGTATGAAGTAAGAAGGAATGGAGATACTAAAGAGCATAAAGATATGGTCAAGAATGTCAGTTGTCAATTTGAAATCTTCTTTACAATCATTAAAGCCAAAGATGATGAATTTTTAAGGTATTTAATTGAAAATGAGTCATTTAAATTTGATTTAAATAAGACATATAATAAGGTGAAATAATTAATGATATTTGAAAAGAGATCATGTGATATAGATAATATTCCAAGTGGTCAAAACCATGTAAGTGATGGAACTAGTCTTGGATTTAAAGAAGAATAAAAGAATGTAACTCAAGACAAGATGAAGACAAATGTGAACAAGGACAATCCAAATTTGAATACAAATCATTAGATAAGGAATGAAGATGATGCTAGAATGAAGAAAAATAAGATTATATAGTCAAATACCATGAGGTATGCAAATTTCACTAGTTACTATTTTACATTAGAATAAGTATAGAGAATTCAAGAGACTTGTTATAAATTAGTGTCCATGGAACTATGGTAGGGGTCATCATTCAAAAGATGTTAACAGAGTTAAATACTTCAACTATCTTGATGTGGGACACTTTGTATACCATTGTCCACATAAGGCTAGACAAGGTGAGTCCTCTTCCAAAAGAGGATGTTATTTCATTTGTCATGATATAGGACACATTTCAAGTTTTTGTCCAAACAAGATAATACAAACTATGTTTCCATCAAGGTGTATGGTTTTCTATAACTATGAATAGAGAGGTCACATTGCTAGATTTTTCAAGTAAAATTTTAAAAGTTAAAATAGGTCTAATCAGGCTCCTAAAGTGCAAGTAAGAAGGCAAGTCAACTCATAAAAGATAAAGTTGGTAAGTATGAGTCATGATGAGACTGTAGGTCCAAGTAATCTATTTGGTATGGTGGATAATGCTTCATAAGTTGAAGAGTGCCAAGGGCTCTCATTATCTACTCATATTGTGAATGAAGAGAGTGAGCTCAAAGATAGGACCAAGGTATTGGTTGAGGCTAGCTATGAGATGTGTATGGATCCAAGTGATAATAATACCATTTCTAAGTATGCATATTTCAAAGAACATTAATTATCAGTGCCTAGTGATGAGGTTTCAATCTATAAGGTGGATTCATTAGATGAAAAGGTATGTCATAAATCTATGTTATCTCCATGTATAATCAATCCAATATTAGAAGAGAAGGTAAGTGATTTAGAGAAGGAACCAATTGTCATAGTTTGGATCAAGAAGAAGAAGAACAAAATCAAGAAATATTATAGCTATAAGAGGATTCTAGTGGTTATTGAGGAGATGTGGGCCACTCCTGGCTTCACTTTATTTTAGAGCATTGTGGTGTAAATAAGGAGAGACTCATTTTAGTAGAGAAGCATGTGTTTTTGTGGTGTTCTTCAGATGGTCCTAGAAGGCTAGAGATGAGTGTTTTCAATTAGAGTAGGTATGTCTAGGTGGAAGATATGTTTTGGTGATGTTAGAGTTATATATGGTCAGTTTGTAGGCTTAGATTTAAGGTTTTCAAGTGGAAAAATGGGATTTGTCATTTTTCAAGATTATATTTCTACATAGAGAGGTATGTTGACTTTATTATAGCATGATTCAAGTGGTTTTTTGGTTTGAAGGTATGTTGATTTCAATTTGGAGATATTTTTTTGCTCTTAGGTTTCCCAGTTTGTGTTTAAGGGCAAGCAAGCTTAAAATGGGTTATAGGAATTTAATGTTCCCAAAGGTGTGGAGGCTCAAATTTTGGTCTAGAATTGTGTGATGGGTGTATCCAAGAGTCTAAGATGTTTTATAGTTGTGCATTGACTAGAAGGAGGTTTTTTGACCCTATTTGTTTTAAGATTTTAGGGTTTTGGACTATGCTATAAAAAAGGTTTTACTTATGATTTGAGGTATGAGGATTCCTAATAGGTTGAATGGGACAAATTTTTTATCAAATCAAGCTTCACAAAGATATAAATGTTTTTGGTTTTCAAATTATTCATGTTTTTGTCAAGATGGATGCCTAATTAGCTAGTAGGTTTATGAAGGAAGTATATTATAGAGGATGAGATAGTTTTTCAAAAAATTTGTGATTGAGTGTGAATATGAGAGTGATATATTTGACATTTTAGGTCTTGAATGTGTGACTACTAAAAGTTTTGGGCTCTACAAGTTCTAGGTATGGCTACAAGGAGACTAGACATGCCTAATGTGAAGAAGAGTGATTTTTGTTTAGTTTCTCCAAAATAAAAAGGTATGTATGTTTTTATGATATCTCTTAGGTTGTTTTTTGATCATGTTTTCTATTTTGTGAGTGTCATGGATTTATGTTGGTGGTCCATGAGGTGTTTTTGAGAAAGAAGGATAGTAAACCTATACGATGATTCTTTATGGTGTGTGGAGATCTAAAGATGATCAAAAAGTGTAATGGATAAAAATTATTAGGGAGAGTCCCTCTCTGATGTTTCTTGGTGAGTTATATCAGATTACAATACTTTTTGTGTTCTTTATTCATTGGTTGTAGTGCTTGGTTGAAGAAGAATGTTATCATGTATCAATAAGAAGGTGTCAAGGCAAGAAGAGGTAGACTCAAGGTAAGGGGGAATTTGTATCATCCTTATAATATGGTCCTCTCCTATTGGTATTATTTTTAGGTCCTTAGGATCAGTTGGTGCCCACTTTGTCATTGTGTCAAAGGGGGAAAAACTTACTATTGTGGAATGCTTGAAGAGAGAGAAAGAAGGTGAGTTGTATTATTACTATATGATGGTTTTTAACATCAATGACAAAGGGGGAGATTTTTGGAGTTTTTAATGATTTATTGGTTATGTAATTAAGGTGTCTAAGTGAGTGGTTTAAATTCATTAATAGTCTAGCTGATAATGATAGTGTGTAATGTACTTGTCTTAATATGTTTGAAGTTGGCTTGGTTGATCTTTAGTTTTGGCATGGTTTGGGTTGATTAAGTATGAGTTTGAAGTATTTATAGTGTAAAATGGGTCTTATCATTGGTAAAATATTGTTTAAGAGCTTGTGTGTATGAGTTTAATTCACCTAGCTAATCATTATTTTCATCTAGACATTTTTTGTCTAGTGGCGGAAAATCTAAGTATGTAGTTTGTTGACATCATCATTTACATGTGTGGATGAGTCAATGGGATTTGTTCATATGGTTTTTATAACATTATTCCATAGTTTATATGTACTAAAATTTAGGACATGAAATCAAAGACAATAAAATATATACAAGTATAATGTTGGGCTCTAAGATAGTTTGATAGTGCTTTCGCATACTTAGCCAAATTTGCATGTGGAAAGAAGAGTTGACTAGACATTTTGATGTAATAATATCTCACACATATATAATTTCATAATAAGTTTATCATATGGGTAATAAAATATATAAAAGTATAATGTTGGGCTCGAAGATAGTTTGATAGTGTTTTCCCATACTTAGCCAAATTTGCATGTAGCAAGAAGAGTTGACTAGACGTTTTGATGTAATAATATCTCACACATATATAATTTAATAATAAGTTGATCATATGGGTTTGTTTAGTTTTGTGCCTAGTTTATTTACACTAAATTTCAAGTCTATGATGAAGCACATCAAAAGTTATGCATGTGTAAAGTTGGCCTTTCCAGACAGTTCTTAACATAATTAGCTCCATGGGAAATAGATTAAGGAATTTTAATGTCCTTATATCTCAAACATATGAGGGTTGCAAGAGAATATTTATACATTTTTGGATTCTCATATGAGAGGAGATCATATGGTCCATATTTAATATCATGTGTTTATGTGCCACAAAAGTTATTAAGGTCCAAAGTTGGTCTTCTAGGAATATTGAAATGGTTCCCATAGTTTATTTAAAAAGAGTTCAAGATCAAGATGAAATTAATATCTAATGGTGCATGGGTGATCATAAAATATTGATCTAATGGTGTGCATTGAATGAGATGGTAAAAAGTGTATGATGTTTAATGTTGAGCAAACGTAAAGGATAAGAATTGAATGGTTCATGTGTATTCATACAAATTGATATAATATAATAACTAGAGTGAAAGTAGTCAGTGATATTAATTTATAGACATTAATGGTCTAGATTTGTATAATAATATCAATGGTGCATGATTTATCTAAAATAGTGAGGACTGGAGATGATAGTAGTGTGTTTGAGGTTTAACTATGACCATTAGCATTTGAATATTTGAATTTATCAAAGTGAAATACTAGTGATCATGGTGTAAAAATAAAAGTTTAAGAGGACTCCATGTCACATATAATAAACATGTTTTGAAGATCTGAAAGTATATACAGTCAAAGATATTGATGTTCAAATTTGACTATGTGTTTGACTATGTTCTATAAGTGACTTGAGAAGGATATTTGAGCTTTTTTTTGATTATATTTAAATATATCATGATTAATTAGCTATTTGGGACTATTTTTGACTCTATGAGGACCAATTTTTTGAATTATTAAGGTTTTACCACTTGTATGAATAATTAACAAAGGTTTAGAAGTCAATTATGTATTCATTCATGGTGATTGTGTGCATAAAATGTCATTTGAGCAAATTGTGTGTAAGTAGAAGTGTAATGTGATGGTCATTGGAACTTAAGGAGGAATTATAGATCATGTGGCATGGTTACATGAGTTGGAAAGTGTTCATGTGTTCTTACTTTGGTTGGAGAAGTGTCAAAGAGCTGAATGGGTCTCCATAAGACCTAAATGTGACTTAGGTCTATTTTAAAGTGTGTTGTACTTAAGTGTGACCCATGTTAGATGACTTAAGGGTGAATTCATGATTTTTGGATGACAAGAAAAGATTTTAGACTAGATAATTCATGATTTATCTATATATAATGAAACCAAATGTGATGGCTTCTAAATTTGTGAGAGACTTGTAAGAGGAATGTGTATATGAGAATTATGGAGTGAATGAAAGGTACAATGCCCAATAAATGAGTTAAGAGAAGAGAAGATTAAGTATTTTATTTAATACCTATGGGTCATTTTCTTGATGTTAGAATAGTGCTCTTACATGTTGAGGATGAGAGAAGAGTGAAGAGTGATCCAAAAGGTGGCTTTCAATGCATTGAGTGTGTAGAGTTTAACAAAGATGATATACTTTGTATGCCCATCACATTGGTAGGAAATTACTATTTAAGAGATGTTGTGTTTATAGGTGTTGTTTTGGTAGCTCAACATCTAGGGGGTTGTGGCCTTATTGAAAGGTGAAACTTTCTAAAGGTCTTATTATTGTTGTAGCTCAGATAGATAGGTGTAGTAGCTCCTTGTGGGATTGTAGTCTCACTAAAATAAGGGATGATAGTTCCTTGATTAGTTTTAGTTATTATAAATTGGTTGTTTTTACTATAAGATAGTATTTTAATTTTAGTTTTAGTGAGTTTTCTCCCCCAAGAGGGCTTCCCACATATGTCATGTTTTATGTGTTTTATCTTGCATTGTCTCTCTTGTTTAGTTCTATGAATGTTATGTATGCTTCATGAATACTTGTGGTAACTAATTAAGAATTTTTAAAGGATTTGAATTGAATTTGAATTATCTAGGATTAATAATTCACCCCCCTAAGTGATTTTACCTCTATCAAGTGGTCTATCATCAATGTGCCTAATGTTCCATGTCTTTTGCCAACTGATCAAGTGTGCATTTAAAACAAAAATTGTTTTAAATTTGTTAGATTAAATATATTTCCTCCTTGACCTCATTTTTTTTAAAAGTCTATCTTTTTTTCCTTATTCCCAAAAGACCTAGCAATTCCTATTTTGAGCCTAGATTTTTCACCTTGTTTTCCAAAAGACCTAGTAACCATTGTTTCTTTAAACCTATAATAGACTCATTTGAAACACTTTTTACCATGAGTTGTGAATTCATTTTTATTCATCCCTTTGACCATTTGTGTAAGAGATTTGATGTTAGACTATTTTATACCAAGTTTTAACATAGACCTTTTTGGGGATAGAGCTCCATTTATTAGACCAAGTTTGAACAATTTGTCCATTAGACCTTATTTTTAAGGGTTTTTAGAACTTCAGGCTTTCTTTTTGGAACATTAATTATTGATTTAGATATGTCTCATTACACTCATAATGGAGCCATCTACAATCTAGTTTATGATAACGTGGTCACACAAGATGACTTTGTTCAAGACCCCTAAGGTGATGATGTAGTATATGAGATGCATCCCTATCATACTTGTAATAATAAATATGGAGAAAAAATCCAAGATACTCAAGCACAATATTTTGTGATGCCTTCTTTTGGATAATTAATGTACCAAGTTTTCCCTTTCAATACTAATGGTACCTGATCCCATACCAATAACATTAATTCTCATTTATCTTGTGTGAGCAACCAAGATACACAACACCATAAAATTAACATTATAGGACCTTCTCCTTTAGATAATGATAGCAACTAGGATTCATAATTCCCTTCCATTACCATTCTAGGACCTTTCCCTTTGGCTCATGATAGAAACCAAGATTCACAACGCCCTACCATTATTATTTTAGGCCCTTATCCTTTGTCTTTCATAAAATACCAAACTTCAAAATGACCTTCCATTAGCATTAAAGTACCTTCAAGTTATAGTATCTCATTTTACCAATAAGGTTATGTAACCACAACTAGATGAGTCACTTTTACCATCTTGGACTAAAAAATAGTCTTTGTTAAACACATCTTAGATGAGTCTATTTACAAAGAGATCATTATTAAACCATCGGTCATTATTAAGCCATTGATAACCTTCCCCCACTTTAGAAAACCCATTTTGGTCTTTGAGCCACAATAGAACCAATCAATACCTCTCGAACATAACCAATGATTTGAATTCCAAAATGTGTTCAAATTGATATTTTACAATTAATTATAAACCAAGGCCTAGAGAAACAACCAATCTACAATGTTTTTGTTGAAACACCTATTTTTGATGATTCAACCTATGATAAATCACCTTTTGAAATTATCCCTATTATCGAAGAGTCTCAATATGATAAACCAATCTTTGTTGAGTTATATTTTAATGATTATAACCACCTTTGGGAAAATCATCATCTTGACCATTATCCTAATTTTAAATGGATTCCCTTTGACAAGACATTCTCTATGGAATTATCTCTTGATCTTTTCCCCTTCATTTAGGAGTTTCACTTTGATAAAACAATCTTTGTGGATCCCATTATGACATCATAAAATGTTATGTGTTTAATATAAATATTTCAACAAGACATCATTTTACTAGCACCCACACTAGATGAAGAATCAACATTGAAGTTAGGTTCTATTCTTGAACTGTCATAAAATTTAGCATCAAAAGTAGAATCAATGTTAGTCTCAACATTGAATTTGTATTCCCTTGGGTCAGACCCAACTTTAAAATTAGAATACATTCATGGTTGTTACAACATTAGTTACACATGCCTTTTGAATCATTTTAAATATATTTGTGATCCTTTTATGGTTTTTGAGGATGCCTAATTCAAAATAAACACAAGTTCTACTAGTATATTTTGTGATGAATGTGCTACCTCTTCCCATTCCTTTACCATTTCACATGCCATTACCACCTACCAACATATCCTTTATATTGACATTCCACCTTCCAAAAGTGTCAATTAAAACCAAAAAAATCAAACCTTGTTGAACTACATCCATGGTGACATGTCAATTGTAGAATATTAGGGGGAATAAGACCACATTCATGTAGAAGAAGAATAATTTCCTACTGAAACATTTTTAGAGGTACTAGGGCACAATCAAAGTCAAAATTTAGCATTCCTTAGTGAAACCTTATTTGAGGTGCTAGCGAAACCTTATTTGAGGTGTTAGATGACAATCAAAGTCAAAAGTCAATGTTCCTAAGTGAAACCTTCTCAGAGATGCTATGAGATAATCAAGACAAATTCATTGGTGAAAAACTCATTGAGGTACCAATAGCTGAGTACAACAATTCTTCACTACTTGATGAAGACATTATTAAGGATAGCATCAATAAAAATTCTAATGTATAGCATAATTAGATGGTAGCTACTCTCAGGGCCAAAAAAAGTAAAAATCTCATGGTCCCATCAAGATCATATTCTGAATTCTTTGGCCCTACCATAACCAAAATTATGTCAAATCTATAATCGAAAATGTTATGTATGCTTGAAAATCCTAACCTTCATTTTTTCCCAGTCATTATGCATTCTATTATAATCCATTTATTCATTATATACATATATTACATTTCCAAATCATACCTATCATCCAATATTTATTCTTATTTACCATCCCTAGTTACACTTTCCTTTATAGAGGCTATAAAGACATCTTGCCTTGATGTTTGGAGGAAATAAAATCAACAACCAATTGAAATCACAACAACATTAGTGGAGTATAAATATTCAATAGGTTATTAATAGATTAACTATTCAAAAGGGGTGTGGGATAGTAATTTACATGATTGACTATTCTAGTTGTATCATATGTTGATTAGGATATGCATCTCTAGATTAGTTAGAACGATAAAATAATTTACTACACATTTGCCTTACCTTGATATTTATTTTTCCCTTACCATTTACCTTTCCATTTTCATTTTCCATTTAGCTTGCCATTGTTTCATACCATGCAATTTACCTTACCTTATCCATTATGGGAACCCTTATTACCACAATATCTAATTGTCATAACATTGTCTTGCCTTTCCCTTTGCTTCGCCTTAACATTATACCATATCTTTCCTATCGACCAAAGTTGTTTTTAACCTCCCTACCCAAACCCTTTTGACCTTGGTTCCATTGGTTATTTAGACACCTTTAGCAAGGGTATTCTGATCCAATTTTAGTAGTTTTATATTTACATGTTGAAATAGAAGTATATGAAAGTAGTATGATAGTAAATCTAGTAATTATATCATTTATTTATGTTTGACTGGTGTTATTGATTATAATCACCTTTGGGAAAATTAATATTTGACCTTGTGTTACTAATTACAACCACATATGGGAAAATTAGTATCACTAACCTATGATATTGTTTCCTAATTATCATCACCTATGGGAAAATTAGGAAAAACACTATTACCATGTATTGTCACATTACCTCATCCATATTATTATCATTTTCCTTGTCATCTATCTAAATTTTTGAACTCGCTGCTACCTAGTCAAATCTCATTGATTTTTGTGTAGGTGAAACAACAATGACTTTAAGTCCTAATGGGTCTATGTAGGGAATGCCCAATTCCCATTTACGTTAGTCTTGTCACCCCTTTTACCATGATTTTAGTATTTTATGAGAAATTTCAAATTTTAATACTCTCATAATTTTTTGAGTTGAACAATTTCATATCTTGTAATTTTCACTCGAGTTGAGATGCATATAAAATTCCAAAAAACATTCATAAAATTTCAAAATACTAAAAATTAAAAAATTATCTTTCCATCTCCTAGACAAATATAATGCTTAAAAATCCAGAAAAATCCTATTTAAACCTAATCAGTCATCCTCAATCTACCCTACTATGGAAACTACATTGTTAGTTGTAATCCATTCCACTTCCATTAGTGGTTTTAAATTCCCTTTGTATAAAACCTTTCTTTTGGGCACCACCAATTTCTCATTCCATTGAACCTTCATGTATAAATATTAACTTGGTTGATAACATGATGCTTTTTGTTCCCTTTACTTTCAATATTTTTTTGTGTTTATTTTCTTGGTTGTTTATTTGTTTGTTTGTGTGTTTCTGTGCTTTCATTATTGTGCCTTGACTTAGTCTATATGCGTTCATTGGGTGATTCCTTACACATTCATTTTGAGTCTATCCATATTCATACATCAACATTTTCATCATGGTTTTAATTATTGGTGCATTTTTTTAATTATTTATTAGATCCCATGTTAGTCCTCATGCATATTTCATCTAAGTTATCATTGTATTTTATATAATGATGCATACTATCACGTGCCACAAAAAAAATTAGATTAGTAAATATTATAGTTAATGGAGCTGAAGAAACTTTTCTTGATTCACCTTGGCAAATCCTCCCACCCTCCTTGATCACACTCAACCTATTTCTCATTTTGGTTGTATTAATGCTAATAAGGAAGAGCATCTCCACATTAGCAGGTAAAAATGAATCATTCACATTGATCAATCCTTATTCTTATATTCCTCATTCCATTTTCTCCTACTTCTAGGTGAAATACATTAGCCTAAGGTCCATTTTGACTATACAAGTAGTGCTTGGATACATGATGTATCTTGGGTCAGCTCAGCCACCTTTATTCTTCCAATCATATCATTCATCACTTTGTGCATCCTCATGTGCCTAGTTATTTGTGGATTCTTCAGTCATCATACCATCACATTTGCATTTGTGTTCACTCATGTTTAAACTATATGATAGATTATATCCTTGAGCTATGCTTTCCAATATACCATACTGGGATACAACAAAAAAAATCACTATATAATCTAGGTCATTTTAATGATTATAATTACATATTGAAAAATCATTATTTTTAATCATCTTCCCTACTAGGGCATGTGTTTGTACCACTAATTATAACTAAATTTTGATAAATTAGTGTCTCAAATTTTGTTATTGATTATGACCACCTTTGGGTAAATCAATACTTTTTAAATTAGTGCATGAATGCATTATCTTGATTAGATTAATCTCACCCATGGGTTAATTTCCTTTTTCTTTTTTTTATTCTTTTTGAGGGACCATCCATCAATCATATGTGTTATCCCCCTTGAGGGGGCATCATTATAGGCTTCCCAAACATTATTTGGAGCTTCTGGTTCAATCATTATCTTCTTTAACTCTTAATGGATTTTTTTGTTATCTAAGAAGACATTACTAAGCCAATAACTTTCAATTCCTTCTCAAATAGGGGAAAACTATAGACACCCAAGTATGGTTACAACTAGCTTCTAATCAGACCTCAGATTCACTCCTACCAAACATTAAAAATTAAGCCTAAGAAATCATTAAATACCCTAATTTTGGCCATGCATCATTCATCAATGCTTATAATCATGTTGAGGAATCCTTGTTTGGGGTATTCTATCATACATAATAATAAACTCTCAGAGATTCATCTCCAGTCACCTTGTGACCTAAAAAATGGTAGATTAGGCTATGAACCCATTAAGTGGGGCACTTGAGTAATGTTTAAAATAGATAAAATGATAATAAAATTAAATCATATAATTAAACAAGATTAAATGCTTAATTAAATTATCCATTTTGAATTAATGAATATATAAAAATGGAAATTCCAAAATTCAAAATATCAAGCCTTTCCATCATTGCCTTTATGAGTTATCAAGCTCTTCCCAAATATTTAATTTGAGATCCATGCATATTAATTAAAAATCATTATTACATGAAAACTTTTAACTCAATTGGAGTCATCCTCAACTCACTTAGGATTATTTTGAACACATTCCATGTTTAAACTCAACCTTATCTCACCTTGGGTGAAAGTTAACTTTTAAGGCTATAAATGGAAGTCCTTGTCTATTTATCCATAAGATCTTATGGTGTAAATTTATTATGCTTAAATGTCATCAAATCTATCTTTGTATAATGTTATAATTCTCAAATAGATGAAAATAAAAATTTTAAGTAATTTTACCGTGCCGAAATCGTAATCCAAGCAACCAAGCCAAAGTACCAAAGAAAGGTGAAGCCAAAAGATCTCCATTGATGAAGATTTATTGATGCACAAGTTGAGGAAGCCATTTCAAAAAGCCATTTAGAGCTATAAGGAAGGTAAAAGAGTGTTTTATTTTGTTGTCTAAGTTGTGATATCATTTGTATGTTTGTTACCTATGCTCTCCCTAGTGTTTAGGATAGATGTGTTATGATTTTAGTGTCTTATTTTGATTTGTTTTATTAGACTAACACTAGACTAACCTCTACTCTATGTATTCCTTATTCATAGTAGTTTGAGCCAAACTAGAAGCTAAAGCATTAGATTTCTTCTTGGTCTCCAAATATTGAAACAACTTGTGGCTGACATCATGCTCGTACCTAATGATATGCATGTTTAAACGTGGGAGTCTATACACCTTATTTACTTGTTTCATCATCCATGCATGTTAATATTTAGTATTCCTAAATATTTCCACTTTAGTGAATTTTTTCCTTGAAAAATTGAACATAGATTCAATATTTTCCAATGTTAATCTTTGTAGGTTCTATTTGAAACCATTAACAATTGGCTCTACTTATTATCCTAACCATAGATTCCCTTGCTTGAGAGAGTTTTAATTCCTCTAAAATATAAAAAATGAGGTTCTCATGTTCTCCATACGTGGGCATTATTTATTCATCCACTATAACCCAAACTCATTATTTTTGTATCTTTATGAACATTATAATGAGGGAATTTCAAGCCTCTAATGGTGTCATAAAATTGAGGTGGACATATGCCTTATTTGTTGTATAAATACTGAGCAGATTTAATTTATTATCATCTTGATTCAAATAATTAAATAATTTGGTAATTTTAATTATCTTAGGATCTAACTCATCCCTCATTGCAAAAATGGCCTCTAAAATATTATATAATATTGATACTAAAATTTCAACATATGTTTTAATATTTATCTTATCAATGAGAGTTTGTATCTTATCACTAAGGGTCTATATGCCAAATAGGTCTACTGACCTTATAGTTCTATGAATAGAGTTTTCTCTCATTTTGAGTTGTGTGAACTTGATCAAAAACTATATGGAGGTCATAATAAGGTCATCCACACTCTCCTTCAAATTTCATTGTGTCAAATTAGTGAAAACATTATCTTATTATGTATTTTGTAAGTGGGCTAGTAGGTCTCAAAAGGGATTGTGTTCTCTGACTATATATGTTTGATTGTATTATTAAATTTAGGTTTCATGTTTTGTATATTTCCTTTATTTTAACATGATATTATGATACTTTGTGCTAACTTAGAAATAATTCAATGTCTTTCAAACATCCCTACTCTTCTCTTTAGGTTAGCACCAACATTGTCCTAACTTGCAGCCTTTATTTATGTATCTTAGCATTAGGTCTAAATTAAGTATGGAGTTTAGGACTCACTCTTACCTTAGTTATATTATAATTACTAACTTTTAATATCCTTAAATATTGACTGAATTTATAAAAATGTTTTAAAATCTTTTCAAACAGTATTCTACCTTAATTTAGGTATGCCAATGAACTAAAACATTATGTCTTGTCACTAAGGGTTTGTATGCCAAATAAGCTTGCTGACCCTAGAGTTCCATGAATGGATTTTCCTCTCATTTTGAGTTGTATGAAATTGATGAAAAACTTTATGTAAGTCATAATAAGCTAATACACACTCTCCTTAAACTTCCATTGTGCCAACTTAGTGAAAACATACTCTTCTTACCTAGGTTATAAGTGGGATAGTAAGTCTCAAAAGGAACTATGTTCTCTAATTATATATGTTTGACTGTCTTCTTATATTTAGGTTTCATGTTTTATATGTTTCATTTATTTTTAAAATTATATTATGATCCTTTATGTTAACTTATAAAGACCTAAATATCTTTCAAACATCCCTACTCTTCTATTTAGGTTATTGCCAACATTCTCCTAACTTGTAGCATCCATGTATGTATCCTAGCATTAGGTATAAATTGAGTACAGAGTTAGGGAATCACTTTTAACTTAGTTATATTATAATTATTAATTTTTCAATATACTTTAATATTTATTGAAGTTCCAAATAGGTTTCAAAAACTATTCTACCTTCATTTAGGTGTGATAATGAATTAACCCTCATTAGCCACCTGTAGGTGCTTTTATAAGGTCTTGAATGTGATTTTTGGGGTTTAATCCCTCTATTCTACATAAAAACATACCAATTTACTTTGACCTAGTTGGAGTCTCAATATTTACTCAATGTTCTTTCACACATCATAACTCTTCTCTTCATCTTGCAAATAGACTAGTTCTATTATAGGCCTATAGATGATGTTTAGAATACTCACTTGATTGTGTCCTTTATGTTTAGGACATCATCACTAACATCCTAAAATTTTAAATGGACCATGAACCTATATGTATTATTATTAATATTTCAAACACCTTTCAAACTTACTCTATCCCTTCATTATGTACATTTCTACCTACACCTTCAAGGTATGGCTATATGTGTTTACTAGGAGTTAGGATTGTGTTTTGGGGTTTAGACCTTATATCAGATTATGATATTATTAAATGTACTTATATTTTATTATAATAGGTTTAAAATATATCCTATATACCTTTGTTAAAACTTTTTTGACATTTTCAAACACTTGTCCTCATTTATTTCATATAGGGTACTATACACAATCATGTAGGTGTTTAGACTATCAACTCAGTGTCTTTAACAACCTTAACCTTTAAAGTGGATTAGTATATATTATGTGAGTTTTAATATATCTACATATATTTACTCCTTAATATTTTCATGTTTGATACTATTTTTTACTGATGGGGTGTTGATCTTGGTCTTAAATGAGGACTTACAGGCTTAGGGCCTATATGTCTCATTTGCTTGTTATAGGGTTCAATGAGACACTAATTTATTGAAATATCCAAGTTTTTAAAATAAATTCACACTCTTGTCACTATTTCAAGGTTTTATATAGCTTCAATACATGTATTATTTCATCCCCTTCAAGATACTATATAGATTATAGGTGGATACTTGACTATCTTATCAACTCAGTTTCTTGGCTCTACCATCAACTTGGTAAGTGACCTAGATGTTCTTCAAGGTTTTGTAATACTATTTTCATCTAAATTATAGTTTAATCCCTATGTGTGAGACTCCAATGAGTTATTTTAATGTTTATTAAGGTCTAAAATAAGGATCTACAAGCTTGAGGCTTATAGGTCTCATTTACTTGCTTAGGGATTTAGTAGAGTCACATCCTAAGTTATGAACTTTACAAACCTTTCAAATATTTACACACATAGTATATCACTCCTTATCAATTTTAAAAGACTATATAGCTTCTAAAATTTTCTTATTCCATCATCAACTCACTTTACAATCTTGTACAAACTACATAGATAGTTCGTTAATACATAAGCCTTATGAGAAGAGAATTGGAATATCTAGTCAACTTGAGTAACTTGGATGATGGTAGTCAAGAAATTAGGATTATATGAATGTATGAAGAAGTGTGTTAGGTATTTTCATGAATTTTACCATCTTCTATACACTCTATAGTCTATGTAACTACTATAAATGAATGTTAGACTACCATCTCAATCTCATTCTCATTCTCATACCTAACTATCCAAGTGACCTATTTTCTTCTTCAAGGCTTATGTCCTGTGTGATAATTGAAATAAATTTTAGGTATCCATATCTGAGGCTCTCTTATTTTGATCTAAGGATGACCTTATTTTTAAATATAAACCTATGGGCCTAGGTCATATAAGTCACCTTTTGAATATTTAGTGTTATACAAAGAGCTAGTTACCTAAGTCCTTAGAATTGTCATCATTGTCAACCACCAAACACTTTTTTCACGTCCTCAATGTATCATAGAGAATAAAAATAGTGTAAATCCATATTCAACTCACCTTCAAGCTATTATAAAGACTATAGGTGTAGTCAAGTAATGTAAGAAGTCTCTAGGTTTCTTTTAGAGTCTAGCCAATTTTAAGCAATTACTAGATGATAGTAGTAAATAATCATAGACATATTAAGGTATAAGGATATTTATAAATATCCTTTTAGGGTTATAATCATCTTCAAACTACTATATAGTACATATAGCTAAAAAAATTATGACTCTTCATTTTAAAGTGTGTATTTGAACTCATATATTCACTTTTCTTCATTTGTAATGGTGAAATATAATCTCATAACTTCACACCATGATTATTTACTATAATTTGATCCAAAATTAGCAATAAAAACTCTATTTGATTATGCAATCCTTGACATACTATCACTCTTAGAGATTGTTCATAAAAGAAATTCCTTAAATATGCAAACTAATACCACTAATTTGAATCTCATTAGGAGTCCTAATAATTTCAAATGTTTTATCTCCTAACTCTCTCTCCTCTATCTATATTGATCACTTGAAAATTATCCTTCTAGAGCTACTAAGGAGATCAATATGAGAGATAAATTAATTTTCCTCATTTTGAGACTTGAAACCTCTTCCAAATTATTTTCTTAACCTTTTTATGGATAAATAAGGTCATGGATGCTTGAATCTCAATTTTAACTTGAAGAACTATTTGGATGGCCTCAAAATAGGCCTTTTATAACTAAAACTACTAGAATAACATGAGAAACCTAATGAAACTGATGTAAAATGTATCCATTATATATTTTCATGCCTAAACAAGTACACCATGTCTTGACAAGAAAATTTTTAAGTGGTATGGGTGACATATTGACCAATGAGTTTAGAATTGTCAACATGAACAACCACTATATTCAAGGCCTCAAAGGACTCAATTAAATACCAATATCAATGTTTTTAACTCTTAAATTTTGATATATTGCACTAGCATTTGTTCTTGACTTGATTTAATACCAATTATAAATCTCCATAGACAAAAAAATATTTGACATTATGTTTGAGAGCAAAATGAAATCCCAAAATTAGTGACTCATATTTTTTCTATTATTAGTGCAAGGTAACTTTAATCTATGTTATTAAATGTATTTATTGCCTTATGGATATAGAAATTAAACACCAATACTTGATCATTTATTTTATCTTCCACTTTTGAAGTGGAGAGTCCATACCTTGGAAGGTCCTTGAACTTCTACTTCTTACACATCATGCTTTGTGGTAAAGGTATAAATCCAAAGATTAGGAGATTTATATATTATTTATTCATTCTTAATATTGTATTTAGTAATAGGGTGCTTAATTCTTGGCTCCCAATCAATTAGATAGACACCTATCCACTATAACCAAATATGAGATAAGTTTGTTACTACATACCCATTCATAATCTTAAACCAATCTTTTCTAAGGAGGAATCTGTATCCTTCTAGGATATCCACTACACTTATTTCAATTATCATTCATAATTTATATTTAGATGATAATTATATGTGTACATAATTCATTATTCATATTATAGGCACTATTATCTTAACTAGCTATGAAACCATCCTACTTAATATGCTTGGAGTCAATCCAAGATTTTGGCAAATAGAAGTTGGCATTACCATAGCCAATGCTTCATAATAAACTAAAAAATAATGAATTTTCTTTCCAAATTATCTAATAGTCAATAATAAATGAGTAATTTTTGGTTTGATCTTGTATATGACATTAGTATGACCAACCTTTTTCTATTTTGTAGTTGACTTCCCTATAATGGACCTCCATGGGAGCTCTTTTGTTTAGTGATTTAATCCAATTTATGAATAATGATGTTGAGTTTAATATTATTCATGTATTAAAAAAATTTATTCCCCATTTGATTTGTTACTGCTTATTATGATGTTGTTCATTCAATTTTGGGGGAAGTGGATTATTATCAGCCCTTAGATTTAATGGAATAGTAGTATTGTTAGGAAGAGTAGATGTTTTGAAAGGTTGCCTATTCCTTAGATTATAATTGACCATTTTATACTACTAGAAGACATGTATTTAATTATATTTTTCCTCTTTTTAATTTTAATTTTTTCCTAAGAAAGAAGACTTGTGAATTTCAAATATGATGGTGATGTTTGAGGAACCAACTTCTAAGTAGAACTGTGGTAGGTTGTTCATCAATTATTTACTTACCATCTCCATATAAAAGATCTAAAATGATACATAGAATACCAAACATTAAATCTCACCATGCTATTATGTATTATGGATTCTACACCAATTGAATAGATTTATTTTTAATATGTTGATTCTAGAAACTTGTTGGGCTATTATTGTTTTGTGTTATTTATAGACCGATTGAGATTTATGTTATATATTTGAAACCCATAATTTTAGTTATTATTCTAGGTAGTAGCATTACCCATATTCATCTACATGTTTAAGAAGTCATTGATCAACTTATGGACCATTTTATTGATATAATCTAGTTCTAATTTAGTAGAATCAATGCCCTATGTACCTATAGTATTAGATGGAATTGAATGTTGGTTCTACTTATGAATATTCATCTATACCTAAATATTTATATGAACATAGTTATAATTGGGTGTTTGATACATTATAATTAATATAATTTATTCATGTTGACTTCAAGAACATTTTAATTAATATGAGGCATTGGATTTAGGGCTAAAAAACTAGCATTAATATTGGGTGTGCTTCGTACTTGAGGATTTAATTATATATCAATATTGATATATTCTTAATATAATAAATCTATAGTAGTGGTATCATCATCTCTTTGTAATAACACTATAGTTATAGGATATAAGGTGTTTTTGTATATCTCCAATGCTAATGATCCATCTAGTCTATACACTAGGCTGAGCCATGTGTACATATTCTGAAACCTTGCATTAAAAGATAAAATTAGCTCATTAGGCTCCCTTTCCATACTAGTGAAATGTTGATACACTAGACCAAGTCTAGTAACCTGTATAAAGTGGGAAAGAAAAGTGCCTTGACATGCATTCTAGGAAGTAAATGAGTTTTCTTAAATGTTGAGGTACCAAACATAGGTAGCATCCTACAATGTAAATAGTAAAATATTGCATGCAACATCTTCATCATTAATATTCATTAAACTCAAAGCATCCTTGAAATAATTTATATATTCCTCTACAGTTGTTCCTCTTGAGGGGGATCATGAAGTTATATACTTCTCTAGATTCCTTGGTATATTTTGTTTGTCCCCTAACATGATAATGTAAGATTTAACTAACCAAGGTTTTTTAGCCATGTGACGATTAATAAGATAAAATTTGTTATTGGAGATAGTTTTCTTACCCAAGGTATATCAAGAATAATTGGTAAATATGTAAGCCTTCGATGTGTTAACAAAGGGGAAACCAAAAGACTGGCATAGGCCTTAGACCTGGTAATTCTCTTGGGTGTCTCTAGTGCAACTAAAACATAGGGGATAACCTCTCACATAGGGAAGGAAAATAAGTGGCCTTCCTTCTAGTGCCAACTTCTTTTCTATTTATGTGGGTCTTGTGTACATCCTTAGTTTTAATGAGGTATCCTCTAAAATTTCAAAATATTAATGGTGGTAAACTCTACTCCAATGCACAAGTTATTTATATGGGTTGATGACCTAGTGGTGGAACAATATGTTGAACATGTAGGTTTTTAATTAGGTGTGATTGTAGTGAAATGAATCCTAGTAAATAAATCAAAACCTAAGTGATTTATATGGATGGATGTAATCTATTCTAGAGTGCGTAGATCTTATTAAAATAAAATTTAGGAGGGAAGGGCAGAGTAGAAAAGAATGTTCAATGGTTTCAAGGGATGAGTTCTTAGGTTGGTTCCTTTATGGAAAAGTCTTTCCAAAACTAATTCTTGTTGTTTTTATTTATTTAACACTTACAGACAAACATAGTTAGGTAGTTTAGGATGGAAAATTGGGATAGGAAACTTAGTGGTCTAGGGTAAAGTTTGTTCCTTTTACATTATCTATTACACGCCTTTAGTTAGGGGATTACATTTCAAACCAGAAAGGTATCTAATGAATCTATGGAACACAAATAAAAGACTATATCATGAATAAGTACTCCTACACACTCCAAAATATTGATATATTTAACCAAGTTTCTTCAAATCAATGATATATGTCAGCTTTTCAATAGATTTTCACACCTAAAATTGGCCTACATCAATGATAACAAATTAATTATCCATATATTTTAAACACTTCAAATTACTAAATTAATACAACCAAAAATCCCAAACCTTAATTACACATATATGGAATGAAAATACATTCACACAGTTGCATGACAATCAAAATTCTTCCTATACTGATAAAAATTCTAACCCATTAAGATGTGTGATTACATGAATATATAGAGTTGGGGAGGGGTTGCCTCATATTCCAAGTTCATGAAAACTCATATTTGAGTAAATTATTTATTTATTAAATTCTAATTTTAGTGTCGAAATTGAATGTGTGCATGCTTTTAGTTAATTACAACTATGTCAAAAGTAAATTAGCCTATATAATGTAATGTAGCATGTTCATGCTTTGAAATAATTCAAGAAATTTTTTACATTATATACCAAGTGTAAATAATATATAATTACAAATAATATTCCTCTATAAATTACTACATAAAAAATTAGTCTTTAACTACGGCTTGTTGGGTGACTACATGGTAATGCTTTTTGTTGTGGGAGGTGTTAAAGTGGTAGCTTGATCTAAATTAGAAGTTGAGGTATTAGATTTCTTCTTGGCCTCTTATTCCTTTAAATACTTATGACTGACATCGTGATGGTACCTAATGATATCCATGTTTAAGAGTGGATTTTTTTGTACCTTATTTACTTGTTCCATCAGTCGTGCATTTTCATATTTAGTATTCCTAAAGTTGATCCTTAATATTTCCACTTTAAAATTTTTCTTTCATGTAAAATTCAACATATCTTCAATTTTCTCCAATGTCAATCCCTATAAGTTCTATTTGAATCTAGTTGAGGCCTATTGAAGAAGATTCTCAAAATTATTTGTACTTATTAATCTAATTTTAGAGTCCCTTACTTGTTAGAGCTTTAATTACTCTAGAATCTAAAAAATGAGGTTCTCATGCTTTGCATACTTAGGAATTATTACCTCATCTATTGTATCCAACTCTCTTACCTCTTGCATCATAATGACCACCAGATTAAGGGAATTTGAAGCCTCCAATGGTGTCATAAAATTGATCTAGTCATATGGATTATTATTTGTATAATGAATGAGGAGATTCAATATATTCTCATATTTATTTCAAAATTAAAATAATTTGGTAGCTTTAATTATCAAAGGATAACTCATCCCCTTATTGTAGTAATGTCCTCCAAAATATTGTTATGTACCTAGGGATATGATATATTAATGTATATAGGTTGATGGAGATGCCAACATGTGGCACACATCCCCCTTAGTTATATGGATCCAATATATTATGATAATTGAAGGACTATTTTACATAATATGGACTTATCAATAGTCCAAATTTTTGAAAACTATGAGATATAAGTTGGACTATATCAAGATTAAGTTGGACTTATTACAAATAAATCACATCTATCTAATGTATTTTTGAAAATTCTAAATTATTTAAAATGATAATAAATAATTATTAATTGAAAATTTTCATAAATAAATTAGACTTCATCAATAATTACTTAGAATTATTACAAATAAATCACATCTATATTATATATTTTTAATAATTCCAAATTATGCAGTCATTCAAACTAGTTCACAGACATTACATTTATAGATAAAAAGACTTGGTGGTTTATTTATTAAGGTAAAATAATTCATACATAAATTGGGCACTCAAGTGATATGTGATTTAAAACAACTAGGATGATTTGGATTTCATGTGTCATCAATGGATTGGATTGTGAACTATCTATTTAGTTTGATTTGGGTGATGTCCTCATGATCATCAAAGTTTATCTCATATTTGTGTACATGCCATGTGTTGATCATGGGTGTTCTATTATTATATTATTGATATAATATCCCATATAGTCAAGTTATCAATATTGTGACATGTGTTTCAATCTCAGGTGTGCAAATTATTTGAGACTTTTATTTGGATTGGTCAACATTCCACATAGTCAAGTCATTAAGATTGTGCCATGTGGCACAATCTCAAGTGCTTATACAAAGTTTAATTTGAAAAACTAAAAATATGAACAAAATTTGTTGATATGTAAATGTCTAATAACAAATATTGATGTGCAAGTGAGAGATCCCAAGGCGTAAACATTGAAGACCTTTTTAAATACATGAGAATGCCAAAGTGTATGTTACAAAATAAAAAAGTGAAGTGTAAATTCTCATATGTGCAAATTATGAAGACCATTTTCCAAAGACCATTTTGAAGGATGTAAAATGTGAATTTTAATTTGAAAAATTGAAAAGCCAAAGAGGTTTTCATGATTTGGAAAATGTGATCTAGCTATTTGGAATATGCAAAATCTGAAGAGCATTCTGAATCATAAAAATATGAAGTGGACATTCCAACAATCAAATTCTATTAAATAGATACATAGTTACCAAAATACTAAATTATCATAGTATAAAATATAATTTTGAAATGTCAAAGTGTATTTTCCAAGACCCAAAATGAGAAGTGCCACTAGAAATAAATATAAATAAATAAAATAATAAAAATTTATACATTCTCAAAAAATGGCCTAATTTTTGGAAAAAAAATTCATATTTCTCATTCCAAAATTAAGGAAACACCATTTATAAATTTCCCAATCTTTTTATCACTATTTTTGTTAATGCCTATAGGGATGATGCATTCAAATAGTCTATTACAATGTCTTTCAAAAAATCAGTGAGAACAAGTGTATGACCTATCCAATTTTTATTTAGTTTCTAAGCATAGATGATACTATCTATGAGCATGGATGGTAAAGATGTGTCAGTTGGGTTTGGATTCCACTTCTTTTCCAAACATCTTGAATAAATTTTTACTTATTTTACAACTTTTTTCTTTACATGAAATAGGATGAACCAAGCTACATTAACCCTTCATTCTATATCCCCATTTGTTTTTAGTATCTCAATATCACTTTTAGCTCTAGTAACCCATATTTTTCAGTCCACTCCTATAAAATCATCAGGTCTAACAAATAACATATCTTCAATTTACACATCTTGAGTTGGATTAAATGCAATTTTTATTCTTTTATTTATTTAACTATTATCAGTATCTGTAGATTCCAATCTAAAATCAAGGGTCCTATCATTAAAAATTTTGTGTAGATATCTATGAAGGGGTATGTCATGATGAGTTCTAGGCCAAAAAACTCATGTGCACTCAACATTATAAGGAAACATGTCTTCTTTAATTATGTCTAGATGTTTTAGAAGTAATATGTTAGGTCCTTCCACTTACTATTTTCGGTCAAACCAAATTCTTTGAATTATTGTACATACTTATTTAGGTTATATTTAATTTATTTTCACTCTTTTCTCTACTTCTATTTGAATCTTTTACAACAATGAAATCTTGAGACATTTCTCTATTTTTAAGTCTTTGAAATATTTTTTTTTCAAATTACCTTTAGGAAAATTTGGATCACCATTTTATTTTATTCCTTATAATGTACTCAGGGGACCAATTTCTATTTTTTATAAATTTTTTGCAATGCATAATGGGCTAACCTTACTTCATGCATAGAAAAAAGTATTGACCTTTTTTCAAGACTATTATTTCATTTCTTCCCTTCAGTTGGTAGCTATTAACAAACTCTTTGAAATCCACTACCTCTTTAATCAAATATGACGTGAAGTTTCTTGTAGTTTCACACATATTATAAGTGTCAATCATCTCTTCTAGACTCCATGCATCTTTCCTCTTTATACATTCAGATAGGTTTCCAAATGTGTCATCAATGTCCTCAAGGGTATGTCTTACAGGGATTATTATGATCTTGACATTAAGGAAAACACCTTTATAGATAAGGAGAGATAAATATTGTAACACATACTTGTACAAAAAAACATGATTTTGTGAATTTAAAAATTCAACATTAGTTCCATATAAGATTTGACATTTTTTAAATATAATTACAGATGGAAGTACCTATTCTTATAGTCCCCACAATATTTTTCTAGTTGAAGGTATAGCCTATAAGGAAGTTTCTTTAACGTATGAATTTATTTTGCTTCTTATTTGTATTTATTACATTCAAGGTAGTAGTTGTTAGACAAAAGTGTATCATACACTGGATACTTTGAAGATCTAGGTTTATCTAGTAAAGATCCATAAGTATCTGGAATTGTTGTTTCATATCCCTAAAGCACTTTTTCAATGATGAGATAGTAAAGTTAGACCCTGCAATAATGTATAGTCAAAAAAATCCCATATCCACCTGCACAATGACCATGTGTTATAATCCCTACCATTTACAACTCTAATATTATGTTGATAACTTCTTTTATTTTTATCACTATCATCAGCAAAAATGTTTTTTGACATTTCACCTTACCATGAATGACACTGAGGCATTATTCAAGGTATTACTCTGACATTTGTTTATGTGTGTAATATATTTATCTTACAAAAAGTATTTGATTTTAGTGCATCATAAATTCTTGATTGATATGCTCTTCCTAATCTCTAGAGAGGGACCTATAGCATTTCTATTGAGTCAACAAGATGGTTTTTTTCACCTAACAAAGCCATCATACATGACAATGGTCGCATCATGAAAATTAGTTCTCCATATGTTATTGAATAGTGACTAGGATATTAGCTCATATTGTATATCTTCTAGTTGTGCATTGATGTGGTGCCTCATAAATTCTTGAATGAAACATCCTGGAATATGTCAAACATTTTCTTGTGAACCATCTATATTGACTTGGCATGTTAGTCATGGAGAAGCATCTAAAAACTCATATACCAATTGGTCTAATAAATTTTTAGCTTTCTTTGTCTTCTTTTATTGCTTTTGTAAAAATCTCCCTACATGGAATGCATTTTGTTCCCCATTTTTGTGACAATTTTAAATGTCAAAAAATCTACTTCTCTTCACTTTGTATATTTTAAGCCAAGCTTCCAAACAAATCTTTGTACCTTGAAAATTAATGTTAGTTTTTTTGTTACTTTTCTTAAACAAAATGGTAGAAAGGGCATCCAAGACATGTTGCCACCTATCTATTTTGGTAGAATTAATAAACTTCATCTTTGTAGATTTTAGAATCTTAAATGACAATCCTAACTAAAAACATTTTTTGGTGCAACCTTTATTTGCATACATTGTTGAAATCTCACTATCTATGCTTTCACCAAACTCCACTTGGCTTAGTGAAGTGTTTGAATGATTTATTTTTTGGCTCAAGTATTTTTAGGCATGAGTTAATTTTTTTGGATGCCTTTACACTAATAATGTTAGGCAAGAAGTGACTTCATTATCCACTACATCCCAAACATTTCCAAATTTCTTTCTTCTTTGGTGTCATGTATGGTAAATTAATTGCTCTATAAGTCTTAGTGACCACTATTTTGTTATAAAGCCATATAATGATATATGTTTTAGTTGCCTCTATATTGAAAGTCTCACAATGTTTTAGAACTTTCCTTATGTTAATTACCAATTCATTTTCTAACATTTGGACATGAATGTAATCAAAAATCTCCCCTAGTTGTGCAAATTCAACATAAACAAAAGCAAATTTTCATCATTTTCAAGATTTATACATTTTTTTAAAAAATGTACCCTTTTCCCAAGAAAAGTTTTTGTTGGGCTTTAGAATGTGGTAGGATCATTGATATATCAAATAAATGAATCCAAGAAAGGGTTTTATTTTTGTAATGGTTGTATATGTAGAATTTAACTCAAACTATATTGTCTTTGTTCCATGTCATTGTTTATAAAAAACTTTTCTATGAGATGTTGCATCATTCTTGTGCTTCATATAGTAAGCATATCAACTATATCCCTTATATTATCCACAAAAGATGTAGGAAATGGAAGTAGTAGAGTTAGATAAAAATATTTAGTAACATTAACACTTACACATTGAATAGGTATTTGCTTATTGTGGCATGTGGAAATGAGATTTATGGGTTCTAGAGATTCAACATCTATACTTTCCATATTGTGTATTCTTCCTTCACTAATGACCTTACCATTATTTATGAGAGAAACATAGTCTCCAAAATGAAAATCCATTAATGTATGATTTTCTAGCTTGGATATTTGCAAAAGACATGAGAAGAGTTGTTACTCAAGTTATTTATAAAATTAGTCCAATTTATACTTGCATGTAGGAGATAAATCTATATTTATCCTAGAACACAAGCATGGAGATATGTGAAAACCTTAAAATGTTAAAAAGTTAATGTATAACATTTTTTTTTAATGACACGATTTATGTCAATCCAAAAAAATAATATATTTTAATATCTTATATTGCATACTTTAATTCTTGATTCACATTACTTTGAAGGTATCTCATAGGAGATACATTTCAAACATGCATCTAAATAGAATAACCACATAGAGAAAAATAGATAATTAATTTAATATTCAACCATGTATTTTATTACAATACAAAATGATAATGAGCAATGGGGGTTTTGACTAAAATTATGGAAAATGATTAGCTTCTTATATTTTGGAATCTTGTATTTGATTTTAACCTCTATTATGGACACAAAATTTTGAAGGTATCTCTTAGGAGACACCTTCAAAACATTTCTATGGGTACCCTTCAAATTTTTAAGGGCCTTGTAATACCTTCAAAAGTACCTATGATATTAAGCTTAAGACTTCATGTTTCAATAATTAAGGACATGTGGCATGCACTCATGAACCCACAAAATTTCAAAACAAATCCCCCAATATAATTCCTTTACCTTATGAACCTACACTTCAAACTTTATGAAATGATCACTTTTGTCTCAAATCCATTTACTTGACTAACCTACCCTTTAACCTTTTTATTACAGCCATATTGGCCAGATAGAATTACGCTTCACCCATTTTGAATTTGCCTTCAACTTTTTGAAATGGCCCTTTCCCCACTAAAATGTTGCCTTTTGTACTTTTTCCCTAGACCATTATATCTTACAAAGTAGACCCTTCAAGTATTTTTTGACATGAAGTAGACCCTTCAGATCTTTCTACACTTACCCTTCGAGATAATGGGTATGTCCCTTTTCCCTCTACAACCTACCCTTCAACATTTTAAAAGTGCCCTTTAGCCTTTTTTCAAAGATCCTTCAAATTTTTTATCATCACCACTTTACCTTTGGGACTTTTGTCTTGGGCCCTTTGCCCTTCAAGACTTATCCTTCAAGACATTGTATTGGTCCTTTATCCTATGAAGTATACCCTTCAAAACTTTTGTCATGAGAACTTTGCCCTATGAATTAGATATTTTGGATTGTTTCCTAATGAAAATGACCCTTCAAACTTTTTGACATGGCACTTTGGGATAATTTCCTCATATATTTTGCTCGAAATAATTTTCCTGATGATATTACGAAATGGTAAGATTTTTATTGCAACTCTTTTGTTTTGATTGGACCCCAACATAAACTTCAATACCTTAATACCAAGAAAAATATTATCCCTTTACCATAATTACCCAAAATAAAGTTAAAGTGTCTTCTAATGATATATACTAAAGACCCCTACTAACTTAAACTAATAATGTTTGAATTATATAGGAATATAAAAGCAAATTGAATGTTGGGAATTTATGTCACACAAACTACTATTCAATGAAAAATCTTATAAATGTGATACAAAACCATTGGAAGCCTTAATTACTTTCAATCAAACTTGCATTTAAAGTCTCCTACTATCTAATAGTGACAAAGAGCCCTAACTGCTATCTCAAAGAGAAATATAGGGAAAACAATGATTAAGCTAAAGCCAAGTGGATTATAGAACATACATAACACCTAGAAGGAAACTAAAAATAACACAAAGTGTATACTAAAATGGTGTCTTCATCCATGACATTTATGGGAGTAAATCAATCATCACCATACTCAATCAAGGACTCTAAAGAGTTCATAGATACAATGTTTGATTTAACCATATTCAAGAATAGGTACACCAACTATTTAGATCTATGAAATATAGTGGATTTAATGGATGCATTTTCATTGGAGGATGATATGACACTCATTGATAGGCTATTTTCTAAATAATTAATGGCTTTCAAATTATAAATATTATATTTTGCTACCACCAAGCTAGAGGTGATGTCATGCTTCGACATCCTACAAGATTTGTTCTTCTCAAGAAAGATATCACAGGATACCTTCCTACATTATTATAGTAATAACATAGTGGTTGCATGAATCTCAAGAGCCAACTTCCAAATATACCTATCTTTGAACATACCTATAGAATATTATAAAAAATATACACTATTGTAATTTAGCATAGAGAGTTCAATTTAGAAGGTAATATCTTCATGGTTACTCCCAAACTAGACCATTTCATGGAAAAGGAAGAAATCAAAGGGCCTATTTTCATAAACAAGTTCAGAATAGGGATTTGCATCATCATGGCTCTGTTGAGTCAACTCTATGGTATATGAAGTATTCATTTTATTAATTTAGATTGGGTGCCATTACTTTACATGATGCTCACCCATGATTATGAATATGCCATGGGAGAGATAATAAGGTCCCATCTAAGGGAGTAAATAATTCACAAAGAGAATCATCTCAAACCATTGGGAAATTTCTATATGATGTTGTATTTACTAGATGTTGTTATGGGAACCTATTATAGAGACCTCAGGGAATGGTGGAGCCCATCCATGAACTACATAAAGAACATAATTTGTGATCATTAACAATTTATGCACATATATGCCTACACCAAGAATATGGTCAAGATAGCCAAATATGTCTATCCATAAGTTTGGTAAGCCATTCATGGCTCACCCATTCCTAAAATTGGATAAAATATCATAAAAACCTTGGAAGGTAAAGGGGATTATTTATTCTATCCAAACTTCATAGTTATAATGATTTGGGGAAACAAGGTTATTCCTTTGTGTTTCCCAAAATATGTCCCAAACAAGCTGACAAAACAATAAATTGCTTTCCAGCTATAGTGGAGTGTTAAAGAGGACTTATCCAAGCAAAAGAAGGCTATGGTCTTTGGTCACCATATAATAATTGGAATAATGGTTTACATAATAATGAAGCATTTTAGAGAATTGGGTGGAAATTAAAAGAGTCATCCTTTTCTTATACTTTCACATAGAGATTGGGATATGCAGGGGCTTATTGCGAAGCACATAAAAGGATTTAGCATCCCTATATCCATGTTCCCTAATCATATGATTTTCTATTTCTTAATGAAAAGGATGATGCATATGTGTTGGAAAGAACAAGGATTGATATATTTCAATAAGATCATTTAAGAATGATACAAGATGATCTTTTAGTCATAGTAAGGGAATTGGACATCAAGAAGAGTCCATACAAAGGATGGGAGCATTCTAACTTCTGGAGAGGACAATTAGAGGATCAATCCAAGGACTAGGTGGGTCCGTCATCTCAAACCCTTCCTTTGAAATTGAAGTTGAAGACTATGAAGAAATATCCTAGGTTATCTAAACCCATAATAAGTAGGGGATCATATGTAGGGGACCCCATTAGTTTATATTATGATGTAGAGGAGAGAACACAAGAATAACCAGCTGCTAAGACCATTCAAGTGACTAATGTTATGCACTAGAACCAGATTACCACATATATTAGGATAGTAACATAAGAGGTAATGATATCGACTCAAAAAGTCTCCCATACATAGATGAAGACCCCTCTACCTTATACAAGGAAGCTTAGGACTTGAACAAGGAGTCCTTTAGTTGAATCATCACAAGGCTTGCCTACTACATCTCTATATTTAGAACCAATAGAGGGAGAGGTTATGATAATTAAGGAAATTGAGGATGACTCTGATGAAGAAGTTGAGCTAGAAATAGCTAAGTCCATGAGCTTTCAATTAGATCATATAGCACCAATTTCCTTAGGTACTCAACCTTTCATTTGTATTCCTTTATCTTTTGTGCCCATTTTTGGACATGTTTTTATTTATTCTATATTGAGGACACCTTAGGTAGAAGTGCCTACTTACACCTCTATTGATACCTTCTCCCTTACCAAATTCACTTAGTTCCATCTTCTCACCCTCAAGTTGGAAAATGATGTTTATACCACTACCATGACCATTCCACAATCCACTTTTATCCCACTCACCATACCTACATGTTATGTCCCTTCTATCACCTCTACCATCAGAGCCTTAAAGAAGAAGGTGTTTCAAAAGGTACAAACTACATTAGCCACTCCACACCTTCAAATCCAATCCACTCAAATTTACCTTCCCATACCACCCACCACCTCGATGGAGGAAACCATTGTGATAAGTTTTATCAAGGGAAGGAATTCCAAGCCTTAATTGATTACAGTCCATCCACTTCCTCAATTTGGAGGAGTGGATTGGTCCAAGATTAGTTGCCCTTCCTTGCATGACATCCATGTCAGGGCTTAGAAGAAACATTAGGTTCAAGAGGAAGTAGAGAAATAGGTTGTGGTTATAACCTTAAATGCATATCAATTGGATATTCCTCCACGAGTGATGGACTTGAGAATCAAGGTAACCCAAATGCCTAGCTTTAAGATCATTGAGCTTCCCTCTGTCTCCACTCTATCTGACCCCCCATTTGATAGTATATAAAAAGTGAAGAAGAGGAAGTTGGAGGATGACAAGGGAACATAAATAATTTTGGAGGAAAGAAATGAAGTATTCTCCCTCACTAAGAGGTAGAATAGACATCCTAAATAGTCTCCTTACATTGAAAATATTGAAGACCTAGACCAATCCCATAAGGATGTTATGTATCTATACATGAGGGAACTAAGATGGATTAATAGGAAATTGAAGTTAAATTTCAAAAAATTGAGGCTGAGGTGGAACAATTAAAGGAGAATCTAGGTGGAATAAAGAAGATGTGGATATCCCTTCAAGCATAAAAGCTTGCAAGAAGTAGCTTTCTAATGCTACAAATCTTTACAGGCAATGGAATTCCTAAAGGCTAAAATGGCCCTTCATGTAAATAATTATATAATTCATTGATAGATGAAAATTCTAATTTAAAAATTATAGTTTCATACAAAGGTGACTCTTTATACAATCTTCTAGATTTAATGACAACACTAGAAGCATCCAATGCCTTGAACTTGGTTTTCATAAGACATGAGGAAGCACAAGAATGGTTACAAGTACTTGGGTCTTTAATACCAAAATATCAGGCACATGAGGCCCAAATCATCCAAATTTTTCATGATTTGAAGATATCAAAGGTGAAGGATCCCACAAGCAAATTGATCAATAGGATTAATTTTGATAAACTCATTCAAGAAATAGTGGATGAATTTAAGTAGAGTTTGCAAGGCTTAAAACTAAAAGAGATAGAATATGAGTTAAGTGTATCCAAAAATAATTTCAAAAAGTTCAACATTTTCAAGAATAAGTTTCAAATGACTAAAGAAAATCATACAATACTCCCCAAACAAGTTAAGAGAATACATCGATCGTCTCTACTAAACTTGAAAATCATATGATAACAACATGATGTGGCATATAAATTTTATCAAGAGAATGAGGCCAAAAAGAAGTAGACTTATAAAAGTGCATCAACATCTATAACTTCCACCTAAAATTACACACCAATCAAATTACATGCAACTATCCAAATGACTCGGCCTTGATAGGCTAAGATTTTATGCATGTACAATTTTGTAGATAGTTGATGAAGTGATAATTTTCTTATATGTTAAGACTTTTCATTATAAATTTGACATTATATTTTGTACACATGCACATGTTGTATAGTTTTGAAAATTTTAACTTATCTAACTGATAAATATATGGCTACTCTTATACAATTATGACCATAGTTAGAACTACATGTTCTAACTATCATATCTAATGACCTTACATGAACTTGGAGGATGAAGTGACCCCTTTCCTGAGTCTATATAAACAATTGTAATCCAACTTGGATTTTTTTAAGAGAATTTTTCAATATAGGAGCAGCATCAATTTTTATCATCAGTGAAATGTTTGAGTATTTTATTTCTAATTTATGTTTAATTATTTGTTACTTTTTTCATTGTATCGTTTCAATAATCTTTAGTGTGTAATATCTATGAATTAATTATTGACTATCTTGATTGATGTACGAATCAATAGATGTGAAAAAACTATTGAAATATTGGTAAGTATATTAATTAGGATGATTAAGCTTAAATTGATTCATATTTATAAATATGTAATAGTGCTTTATTTCATGTAGTTTTATGTGTTTGTGCTATAGATACCTTAGATACTTCACTAGCCTGAGCCATAATCTCTTGAATAAGAGTGTGCAAAAACTACTCTAAAAGGAGAAAGCTTTCTCTGAGTCTTATGAATTTTCTACATTAGTACATGGTTGTATGGGGATGAGTTTTAAGTTGTACTAATTGGATGTAAACCATACATGATACAAAATTATAGTTGTGGGGAGGTAGGGGTGCCTATGGTTAACTTATATGAAGGATCAGGGTTATTGACTATTGTGTGTCATCCCCTACAACTCATCCCATATGATTGGAATTTTATTTCATCTATGGCTAACCTATATGAAGGATTAGGGTTGTTAACCCTTGTGTTTACTCCCCTACAACTTATACCTTATGATTGGAATTTTATTTCAAAGTATCTCCTAGGGGATTACCTTGAAGGGCCTTTTAGTATTTTTAAAGGGTTTCTATTGTCATCTAAAATGTGTACCCATGGATGCTTGGTGGAAAGGGGAAGGCTTACAATGGGGCCCTATGTATGAGGACTAAGAATGGAGCATGCAATGCTAAGGTGCTAGGCATGGAAGTATTACTATGTAACTATGCATGCAAGCATCTGATGTCTTATCATAATGATGGAAACATCCTTACGATGTGGGACCCTTACAGTCCTTGGGATGAGTCTCTAGAGTATCCTAAATTCCTTCTATTCTAAGTGCACCTGGTTAAAGACTAGTGCATAGACCCAAAAATTATAAAGGTAACATACCACTAGCCTAAACCTAACAAATTTGAGCGAAAATTAAGGGAAAAGGTAAGAAATTTCTAGAAATAAAAAGGTAATGTGCCTAGAATAGAGTGAGTACTTTTACCACCATGAAAATAATGGAACACTTGAGAATGAGATAGAATCACACAATTTCTACCAAGTCATTCCACATGCATTAACACTTCACATAGAGGCATAGGAACATAGTGTTACACTAAGAGGGATGAAAAATGGTCCATAGATAGCATCAACATAGACCCAATTATGCATAAGAAATGACCAACAAGTAATCTCTAAGTTTGATGAGGAGGTGTAGGGGATGAAGGATGAATGAGAGGGGCAAAGATCACCCATAAATAGGAGTCAATCATACACAAGGAACACATAGATCAATAGATGAATAGAAAGAGGTGAACTCAATTCTCATCAATTTATAAGGGTCTAACCAATACAAGAGCTCATGAAAGGTAAATTTTGGTAGCATGAGGATATTGAAGAAATTTTAACCCTTTTACAATAGAAAGACCAAGTTTTATAGAGAGCCAAGACAATTTAAAATAAATACACTACTTGGGTAAAATAAATGCAATCTTTAATGTGTTTGTGGTGTCATGCCACTAATTTTGGGACTTGGGTAGGTTGATTGCATCCAAAGCTAATGTCAAGATCTTCTTGAGATACATATGCATGGGGAATCAAAAGATATTTTGATAGAATTATAAATTGGAATAAATTTACATCCTGATGATTGATAACCACATACACATTAATTGCTCTGATAGCATCCTAATCTCATCTCAACCACCTCTAATGGCCTTCATTAAATTTGGCTACCCATTGACATGTGGTTCTTTGATGGGTTGTCATACAAGTTTATTTAGACTGCTGGGTGGGAAGAGCACTAACACAACATATGAAAGGCTAGCAAGAAGACTCCTATGTTTGAATGGGTGTGAGGCCACCATGTGGTAGTCACAAAAGAAGGTTGTTAACTATGAAATAAGGAGGCACATATGTATAATATTGTACATGGGAATTAATATGTATGAGGTAGGCATAAGGAGGGATATAAGGTGTAGAGTGCATGAAGATGAATCTTTGGGTACACTTGAGTGGTTTATAACTACTTTTTGTGTTAAGGTGTATGTGAGAGTCACTTAGAAATTATGAGATTTATAGAAGATGTGGTGTAAGGATTTATGTTATGCACCTATGCAATGATAGGGTATAGATGGGTCAATCTGTGAACCAATGTGGAACTTTAATATCTAGGCATAGGAAGCCTCTGGATAATATTGTGTAGGAAGACTGAAGGTCTTAGGCATAGAACTTCATGATTTTTTACTTGCTTATTACACACTTCTTCACTTATCCTTTTAGATCCTAAGAGTCTTACATCTTTAACTTGCACCTTTAGACCTATGTACCAAAAAATTCTATTTAAAGACATATATTAGGAACCTTTTGCTAGTGTGAACCATCCCTACCTCACTTCAAAGACTTGCACCTCTATCTTAGGCTCAGTCATAGACAAAAATCATCTATAAACTTTTAGTTTAAAGTGCCTAAAACCTCATAAGTGAATTCTTTAATTGTAAATCTTAGGGAGGCCTTGCATTGAATAAAGGGGTGACTTAAAAAGTCAACACATTTGGTGACCTCTGCAAGTTGTTGGCTTACTAAGTGGGAATCCATTGGCCTTTGAAGTGATCCATTGGGCATAGAGTCATTAGAGTTGTAACCTTCTTAGCCTTACACCTAGATTGAGTTTTGCCCTCAAAAAACAAAACAAAAGAATAAGAATAGATGTTAAAAATGTACTTAGAGAAATAAAACCTAAGCTAAGACTATACGGATGTGCACATAAGAACTTAGGGAAATAAAAATTCAAGCTACTCTAATATACTATATACAACTATAACCATGGGCTTTTATCCTCCTAGATTGAAACAAAAGCCTCTTAGGTATTTTATGTTATTCACCTTCCTTTTATTGATCCATGATGGATGGAGGTGTAGTGGCATTTATTCACTATGAAGGAGGCATGATCTAGTTATATCTAAAGAGAACTTAAGTGATTTTTATTGACTAGGATCCATTTTTATGAATGCTTCCACCATGCTACATAGAGGCTTTCCTCCTAAATGGCTATTGTCCTCAAATTCAAACTAGTTTCACCTACATTTCTTGGCATTTTTTTGCTCCCTAATTAGATCAATCATTCTAAAGAATGAGAGGCCTAGGTTTGGTGCTGGGGAATCTTATGAACCTAGTAGGCTCCTCTTCTTCAATTTATGACTACTCCTTAGGATCGACTAGTAGACACTACACACTTGGTGAAAATGAGATTTGTAATGACTCATCCACACCTAGTAATGTGATTTGATCCATGTGAGCCTCCTACAATTATAGAGTTACAACCTCTTCCTTGTGCACCTTAGGTGTGTACTCCTCTTGAAGGATCATTTCTTCTCTAAGGTATTATTTAATAACAAATGGTAGTTCATTCAACTAAGAGAGATTTGGCTTAGACTTTTGAATACACTCTAGAGTGTCATATACTAGCTCTTCCTCCTTAATATCCTCCTTTTATACCATCTCTTTAATCATTTATTCATCAACCTACTACTCCATCTAGCTACACCAATCTTCTTTGCTCAATAGGGTGTATTCTTCTAGCATGGTCATGTAGAGGGGATTGTCAATGGAAATCTCCTCATCACATTCACGTGAAGTGTCCTCTTCTAAATGATCCATGCTTGCCTTCCATACAACTAGTCCTCTTTTGAAAAGGGAGATGGTGGGAGGGAAAGGGGATTTAATTAGTGAAGGAGAAGGGGGTTTTAGGATGTTAGGCATGGTGAAGTCAAGAAGCATGGACTAAGAAGGCTATCATGATTGCAATGGAGGCTCTTCAATAAAGGTGGGCTCGTAAGTTGGAATGAGTGTAGGATCTTGAATTGACATAGGTGTAGGCTTTTTGAAGGTTAGAACTTTGAAGTTCAGAAGCTTGCTTAGAGGCACAAGGGAGATACCTTACCTAAAGTTCTAAATGCACTAAAGAACACACCTTGGCTCATCTTGTTGGCTTGTTTATCCATGTGAGTCCCATAAGTTGACTTGTTGGCATAGGGGAGAGTACTTGAAACTAGGAAATGAAAGATCAAGGGTACTTGGCCGTACTTCAATTTTTGGTATTTATGCAATAAATTGATGCATTTTCTCTTCTTTGGTAGTAATTTATCTAGCCAAGTCTTTTTTAAATTTGTGTTACTCAATCATCTCCTACTATTGAATGTGAGCTTGATGAGAAAACTCCTCTTGTCACCTTTCATACTCATTTTCAACTTTTATTTCTATCAAATACCTCTAGAAATCAAGGTGAATATCATCAATGTTATTTTGAGGTGAGCCATGAGGGTAATAATATTAATTAGAAGCAAGGTAGCCAATACATGGTTGATTAGAAGTATAAGAAGGTTACCATGGGATCTAAACTAGGGGAAAGTTTTAGGCACTTAAATGATCTTGATATGAGAAATGAGGAGGCATGAATGTAGTATTTTCATGGAATAGAGGGTATAAAGACATGATATTAAGCACTTGGACTACTTAAAATAGTAGATTTGATCTTTGGAGTCATCATGGTGTTGAATAAGTTACCCTAAATAACAAGATGCATGGAAGAACACACCAAAATCCCTCAATAGATGATGTAAGAATCATTAAACTAAGTCCCACTAGGCATGCCAAAAAAAATCATTTGAAATGTGCACCAATGGATGCTCGATGACATGGGGAAGATTTACAATGGGGCACCAGGGATAAGGACTAAAAGCAGGGCACACATGGCCAAGGCATTAGGCACATAAATATTACTATGTATCTATACATGTAAGAATATAATGTGTCATCATAATGATGGAAATATCCCCAAGGTGTGGGATCCTTATGCTCATTGGGATGACTCTCTAGAGTAGGCTAAATTCCTTCTATTCTAATTGTACCTAGTTTAATACTGATGTGTAGATCTAAAGAGTATAATGGTAAGCTACCACTAACCTAAACCTAACAAATTTGAGGGAAAATGGAGGGAGAAGGTAAGAGAGTGTTAGAAATAAAAAGGTGATGCACCCATAGTAGAGTGAGAACTTCTACTACCATAAACATAATGCAACACTTGAAAATGAGACAAGATCACATAGTTTCCATCAAGTCACTCAAATTTCATGAAAAATTTGCATAGAGGCAAGGGAACACCAAATTAAATTGAGAGGGTTGAAAAATGTTCTAAAATTAGTGTCAACGTGGCCCTGAGCGTGCATAAGATATGACTAGAAAGGAAGCTCTGAGTTTGATGAGGAGGTGTAAGGGATGAAGGATGAATGAGAGGGGTGAGGAGCACCCATAAATTGGTGTCAATAAAACACAATGAACACACAAATAAATATAAGAACAAAAATGTTTTAACTCAATTCTCATCAATATGCAAGGGTCTAGCCAATACAAGATCTCATGGAGGGCAAATTTTGGTAGTATTAAGCTATTGATGAAATGTTGACCCTTTTACAATAGAAAGATATGATTTTATAGAGAGCCAAGCTTATTTATAATTAATTCACCACTTGGGGGTCATAGATGCAATATTTAATGTCTCTTAAACATCTCACTACTAATTCTAGGACTTGGGTGGGTTGATTGGATCTAGAGCTAATGGTAAGATCTTCTCAGGATATATGTGCATGGGGAATTGAAAGATCTTCTAAAAAAATTAGAAAGTGGCATGAATATGCATATTGATGATTGATATCCACATACACATTAATTTATTTGAAAACATCCCAAGCTCATCTCAACCACCTCCAATAGCCTTCATTAAATTTATCTTCCCCTTAACACATGTTTCTTCGATGGGTTCTTAGACATGTTTTTTTGGACTATTGGATAAGAAGAGTGCTATCAAAAAACATGAAAGGATAGCAAAAAGGATTTGATATTTGAATGGGTGTGAGGCCACCATTTGGTAGTTGTAAAATAAGGTTACATGTTGTGTAATAAGGAGGTACATATGTAGAATCATGTATGTGGGTATGAAGTTGTATGAGGTAGGTATAAGGAGGGATCTAAGGCATGACATACATGAAGAAGAAGACCTTGAGCCTTCTTGAGTAGTTTGTAGCTACTTCCTATGCCAAGGTGTGTATGGTAGTCACTTGGAAACTTTAATATTTGTAGAATAAGTGGCATAAAGCTTTATGTTTTGCACCTATGCAATGATCATGCATAGATGGGTGAATCTATGAACTGGCATAGAAATTCAATAGATAGGCATAAGGAAGCCTTTGAATATTGCATAGGAATACTGAAGGTCTTAGGCATATAACTTCATTATTTGGTAATTTATTCTCACACACTTCTTCACTTAGCCTTTTATAACTTGAGGGTCCTACATCCTAAAGGTGTACCTTCAAACTTATGTACCATAGAATCCTGTGTAAAGACATGTATTAAGAAATTTATGATAGAATGAACCATCCCTACCTATTTGAATATAATTTCACCTCTATCTTAGGCTCATAATAGATGGGAAACATATGTGCACTTTTATTTTAAAGTTTTTGGAACCTCATAGGTGCATTCTTTTGTTGTATGTCTTGGGAAGGCCTTGCTCCAACAAAATGGGTGACTTAAAAATTTAATAGTCTCCTCATAGATACCTTAAACATGAACATAATTGGAATTTTATTTTTTAGGTACTTATTAATAGATACCTTGAACATACACATGATTGGAATTTTTATTTCAAGCTATTTATTAAGAGATACATGGAACATGCACATTATTTCAATTTTCTTATGAGATATCTCATAGGAGATACATTGAACATGCACATGATTGGAATTTTATTTTAATTTTTCTCCTAGGATATACCCTAAATGGCCTTGGAATACCTTCCATGTTGATTTCAAAGGTCCTTGCAAGGGATTTGATATAACCATGACAACTTTTTATTTAACAAGAACCCTAATGCACACAATTGAAATTCTCTTTTGAGGTATCTCTTAGGAGATACCTTGAACATGCACATGATTGGCATTTTATTTCAAGGTATCTTCTAAGAGATACCTCTAAGTTCATTATAATACCTTCCATGTTGATTGCAAAGGTACTTTCAAAGTATTTTATATAACCATGATAACTTTTTATTTGACAAGAACGCTGATATACACGATTGGAATTTTCTTCGAGATATATCCAAAGAGATACCTTGAACATGCACACAATTGGAATTTTATTTAAAATTATCTCCTAAGAGATACCTTGAATGAAATTATAATAACTTCCATTTTGATTTCAAAGGTCTTGTAAAGGATTTGATATAACCCTAACAATGTTTTATTTGGAAAGAACCTTGAATCACACTATTAGAATTTTCTTTCAAGAGATCTCCTAGGATAGACCTTGAACAAGAACATGATTGGAATTTTATTTAAAGGAATCTCCTAGGAGATACCTAAAAGGGCCTTGGAATACCTTTCATGTTGAGTTATGTGAGAGCATCATAACAAGGTTTGACACTCTTACTATTATTTCAGATAATGCTCTTACATTTATGGGTACTAGGATAAGTAATTGGGTAAATAGTAATGGTATATTATTGATAACTTCATCCAAATATTACCTTAAAATTAATGGGTTGGTTTAATATAATAATAAGAACTTGATCATAATCATCAAGATAACTATAGAGCATAACCAAATATCTTGGCACACCAAATTTAAGACAACCTTATGGGATGATATGATAAATCCCAAGAGGTCAATATGGAATTATCATTTTATGCTTATCTATGAAAGGGAGGCCATTATGTCTATCTCTTAAGATCTTCCTACCTTAGAGTTAACACATCAACTAGAGTTGATTGAGAACACTCCAATGGAAGTGAGATTGAAAAAATTAATGGAGTTGCAAGAAACTAGAGGTAAAGCTCATCAGTCCATGGAGCATCACCAGGTACTAATGAAGAGGTCTTTTTATAAGAGGTAAAATCCAATACCTATTCAAGATAGTGACATAGTCTTGAAATAAGATGAATATAGAGAAAAAATAGGGAGTCATACTAAATTTGATGCCCTATGGAGTGGACCATATATCATCACTAAGTGAAAGAAAAGTAACTCTTTTTAATTATCAAGGATGAATGGAGAACTTCCTATCCCTATGAATGGGATACATTTAAAACCTTATTACTAAGAGATGAGGTCTATTTTTTAAATATTAGGTTAGGTATGTGTTTCCTTTCTTGTTATGTTGAGTTCAAATAAGTGATATTAAAGCATAAGTGTGTCTTTGCTTATTTTTTTGTCTTGTGTGTTTCTTTTTCTTTTCTATTGTTTAGTTCATTGTAAAAGGTAGTTTTTATGTCAAGTCTAGATACTTGTGACTCCATATCATAATGTATAGGATTAGTCAACTGGTCATGGCAAATCAAGCATGCCACCCTTTTGAAATTGCCAAATATCTTGACCATTTATCCCCACAAGCCAACATGGATCAACCCCCTATAGTAAAAAGCATGTATAGGGGATTTGTATAATGTCATAGGGTATGTTGAAACTCAGTCTTTATATCATTTGGTTTCTTAAGGGTCGGCTTATAATCATACATGCAAGTGGAAGGTTTTCATGGTGCTAAGTAGTTGTAAGAATAGGTCCAAAAAAGTGTAAGTTTGCACTTAATAAACATTTAAACTTTTGGCTAAGTGTTAGAACATTTAGAGTCTTCTCAGAGAAATTATTCCACACATTTTCCATAATAAAAGTACAAGGCATAATTCCCTTAGATAAATTATTCCACTTTATTTGACTAAGTTTTGGAATTATTTCAATAAATTTATTTTGGATTTTTGGCTTAGTGTCATGAATTGCTTTAGACATTTTGTCTAAAACAAAAATCCTAAAGACATAAGTTCTTGTGGAAATTTTATCCATAGTAAAATCCTATAAGTCACTTCAATCGGATAAAAGTCCAAAACACTTTTCTTGAAGGATCGTTCTTTGACAAAGTGGACCAAAAAAAAATCCTTGAGGGTATTTTTAAATCATAGTGTCTTATACAATTTTCACTAAGGGTCATGTTTCAAGAAATTATCCCAAGACAAAGTCCCAAAGGGTAATTTATTCAACAAAGGGCCTGATATGATTTTACCCAAGGGTTATTTATTTTAGGAAAGTGCTAGAAACAAAGTCCTAAAGGTAGAATTCTTTAAAATAATTTTTTTTGAGGCAAAAGACTATGTATGAATTCTTTCAGGGAAAGTCGCTGAGTAAAACTCCTAAAGGCATGAATTCTTTTAGACATTTTGTCCACAATAAATTATCCTAGGAAAAGATAAGGTAGACTTAATTCCTTTGGGAAATTATCCTATGATAATTTCCCCAAACATTTTATCTAATGTAAGATATATGTAAATAAGTCCCTTCTTAGAAAGTGTCCAAGACACAACCCACAATAAATGTCCATCAAAAGGTCTTTAAAAATAGCCTAGGCATAGATTGATGGTTGCGTAGATGTTATTGATGTTATAGTAGATGTTAATTTATGGGTAAATAAATTTCAAATTCCATCCAAGGAAAATGAAAATTAAATTTTGAATATCCCAATGATAATCATGTAGATGTCAAATACATTCATGTAGACATCAAATATGGTTATGCAAACGTTAAATTTGAGCTCATAAAGTAGACATTTGTTTTCAAATAGTAAGTCTAGGAAAATACAATGATCCATGTTCATCCATATATAAGATACAATGATGAGAGGTGATTGACAAGTTAATGGGCCCAGACATATCAATGGCTCACATTCAATTATGGATTCAAGATCAATATCACACAAGCAAGTTAAGGAGTTACCAAACACTAAGTGTAAAGGCATTGTTGATAAGTGAAAAAAGAACATGAATCTTATTAGAGGATATATGGATCACATTTATTTACATCAAGTAGATCAATGGAGTGAGATGTGTCAAGAGATCAATGATCTGAGCTAGTTCTTGATGACCAACCAAATGAAGGTGAGCCTAGGTGACTTAGATGAAGGATAAAAAGGTAATTTCGATAGGGAAAGGTAAATAAAAGGCATATATATGAGTTTTATCATGGTTCATGTTTATTTTAAATGTCCCTACAAAGTTTTTTACATAACCATGACAAAATTTTATTTGGAAAGAACCCTGATGCACACTATTGGAATTTTATTTCAAGATATCTCCTAAGAGATACCTTGAACATGCACATGATGGGAATTATGTTTCAAGGTATCTTCTAGGATATAAATTTAAGTTAATTTTAATACCTTTCATGTTGGTTTAAAAGGTACTTACAAGGGATTTGATATAACCATGACAACTTTTTATTTGGCAAGAACCATGATTCACACTATTGGAATTTTCCTTCAATATATCTCATACGAGATAGGTTAAACATGCACATTATTAGAATTTTATTTCAAGGTATCTCATAGGAGATAACTTATTTTACCTTATTATACCTTTCATGTTGATTTTATAGTTCCTTGTAATGGATTTGATATAAACATGACAACTTTTTATTTGGCAAGTACACTAATGCACACTATTAGAATTTTCTTTTGAGACATATCCTAGGAGATACTTTGAATATGCACATTATTGGAATTTTATTTCAAGTTATCTCCTAGTATATACCTTGAAGTGCCTTATAATACATTTTATTTTGATTACAAATGTTCTTTCAAAGTATTTGAGATAACCATGACAACTTATTATTTGGCAAGAACCTTGATGCACACTATTGGAATTTTCTTTCAAGATATCTCCTGGAGATACCTTTAACATGCATAAAATTGGAATTTTATTTCAAGGTATCTACTAGGGAATACCTCAAAGGGCCTTGTAATACCTTCTGCTATTATTTTAGATAATGCTCTTGCTTTTATGAGTGTTAGTACAGTAGATTGGGTAAATAGTAATGGTATACTCTAGATCACTTCATCCAACTATTAACCTAAAGTTTATTGGGTTGGTTAAATTTACTAAAAATAATATAATTATAATCATCAAGAGAACCTTTGATAATAACCAAATGTCTTGGCACACCAAATTAAACATAGCCTTGTGGGCTGATAGGATAACTCTCAATAGGTCAATAGGGAATTCTCCTTTTGTGCTTGTCTATGGAAGGGAAGTAAGGTCATATATCTCTTAAGATATTCCTTATTTATATTTATAATATTTATTAGAGTTTCTTGAGAACACTCTAATGGAAGTTAGATTGATAAAATCAATAGAGTTATAATAAACTAGAGGTAAAGCTCATTAGGCCATGGAACATCACCAAGTAATGATGAAGAGATATTTTAACAAGAGGGAAACTCAAATATCAGTTAAGGAAGGTGAAATAGTATTAAAATGGGATGAAGATAGATAAAAACTGGGTAAGCATACCAAATTTGATGCCCTATAGAGCCGATCATATTTTCATCACAAAGTGCAAGTAAATTAGCTACTTTTAGTTAACAAGGATGAATGGAGAAGAACTACTTATCCCTATGAATGAGATAATTTAAAAACCATAATATTTAGAGTTGAAGGTATATTTTATAAATATTATGTTAGGTGTGTGTTTCCTTTCTTTTCATGTTGTGTTCCAATAAGCATTTTTGAAGCGCAAGTGTGTTTTTGCTTAGTTTATTATCTTGTGTGTTGGTTATTCTTCATATTTTATATTATTTGGTGCATTTTAGAGGTATTTTTTATGTCAATACTATATAATTTTGAATCCATATCCCAATGGACAATATTAGGTAACTGATCATCACATAACAAGCATGCCACCCTTGGGAAATTACCAAAGATATTAACCATTTTTTCTGAGAGGTCAAAATAGATCACCCCCTATGGTCAAAATAACAAATAGGGGATTTTTATAATGTCATAGGGTATGTTTTAGCTTATTAAATATATAATTTTGTGACTTAAGGGTCATTTTGAAATCATACATATAAGTGGTAGGTTTTCATGGTGCTAAGTAGTTGCAAGAACAGGTCTAGAAAAGCCTAAGTTTGCACTTAGGAATTATTTAAAAATTTGGATAAGTGTTAGAGAATTAAAAGTTATCTTAGATAAATTATTACCCACATTGTCCACAATAAAATTATAGGGCATAATCCCCTTAGAAAAATTGTTCCACTTTATTTGACTAAGTGTTGGAATTATTTTAGGAAATTTGTTTTAGGTTTTTGGCTTAGTATCGAGAATTGTTTGGGATATTTTGTCTAAAATGAAAATACCTAAGACACAAGTCTATATTAAAATACTAAAGGTAATTTTAGTTAAAAAAATTCCAAAACATTTTTCCTAGAGGATCATTATTTGCCAAAGTGGACCAAACAAAAATATTAAAGGTTATTTTTCAAGCAATGTGTCCTATACAATTTTATCGAAGGGTTATTTTTGGGAAATTATCCCAAGACAAAGTCTTAAAGGGTCATTTATTCAACAAAGGGACTGATACAATTTTTTAAAGGGTTATATCTTTGAGGAAAGTGCCAAAAACAAAGTCCCAAAGGGTCATTTATTCAAGAAAGTGGTGCAAAACAAAAGTCCTAAAGGGTCACAAATATCATTTAAAAGTAAAAATCTTGAAGACAAAAGTTCCCAAAAAAGGTATAATCACACAAATTCTTTTATAAAAATTATTTGGGATAATTTTCTCAATGGAAAAATTCTTTCATGGAATTTGTTTCAAGGAAAAAGACTCAGTATAAATTTTTTCAAGGAAAGTGGCATAGCAAAAATCCCAAAGGCATGAATTCTTCTAGAAATTTTGTCCACAATAAATTTTCCAAGGAAAACACAAGTTAGAATTAATTATTTTAAGTAATTATCCCATGATAATTTCCCCAAACATTTTTTTTGATGTAAAATAGCTGTAAACAAATTCCTTTGAAGAAACTGGTTGAGAAACAAATCTCACAACAAATGTCTGACAAAAGGTCTAAAAAATAGCCTAGGCATAGATTTATGGTTACATATACATCATTGACATTACCATGGACATAAATTTATAAGTACATAAATGTAAAATTCAACCCATAATAATTGACCATTTAAGTTAGAATATCCTAGTGACGATCGTGTGAAAGTGAAATATGTTCATGGAGACATCAAATATGGTTGTACAAACATAAAATTTTAGCTCATAAAGAAGACATTTTTTCAAATAGTAGGTTTAGGTAAATAAAATGGTTTGTATTCATCCATAAATGTCCAATGATAAGTGGTTATTGATGAGTTAATGGTCATAGACATATCAATGGCTCACATTCAATCATGGATTTAAGATCAAAAGCACACAAGTAAGTCAAGGAGTTAGCAAAACTTAAATGAAAAGGTGTGATTAAAAAGTGGAAAAGCATGTGAATCCTATTAGATGATCTATATATCATGTTAATTCACATCATGAAGATCAATGGAGTGAGATGAGTTAATATATCAATGATCTAATCTAGTTTTTGATGACTAACCAAACGAAGGTGAGCCAAGGTGATTTAGACAAAGGCCAAAAAAGAAATTTTGAAAGAGAAAGGTAAATAAAAGGAATGGATATCAATTTGATCATGGTCCATGTTTATTTAAAAGGTCATTTAAAATTATTTTATATAACCATGACAACTTTTTATTTGGTAAGAACCCTAATGCACATTATTGGAATTTTCTTTCGAGATATCTCTTAGGAGATACCTTGAACATGCACATGATTGGAATTTTATTTCAAGGTATCTCCTAGAAGATACCTATAATTTCCTTGGGATAACTTATATGTTTATGTAAAATGTCCTTGTAAGGTATTTTATATAACCATGATAACTTTTTTTTTGGCAAGAATCTTGGTGCACACTATTAGAATTTTCTTTTGAGATATCTCTTAGGAGATACCTTGAACATACACATGATTAGAATTTTATTTCAAGGTACCTCTTAAGAGATACCTTGAAGTGAATTTTAATACAATACATGTTTATTTTGAATGTCCTTGTAAGGGATTTTATATAACCATGATAATTTTTTATTTGGCAAGAACCCTGATGCACACCATTTGAATTTTCTTTCAAGATATCTCCTAGGAGATACCTTGAACATGCACATTATTATAATTTTATTTTAAGTTATATCAAAGGTAGATAACCTAAATGGAATTTTAATACCTTCCATGTTAATTTCAATGTCCTTACAAAGTATTTGATACAACCATGACAACTTTTTATTTGGCAAGAACCCTGATGCACACTATTGGAATTTTTTTTGAGATATCTCCTAGGATATACCTTGAGCATGCACATGATTGGAATTTTATTTCAAGGTATATAATAGGATATAAATTTAAGTTAATTTTAATATATTACATTCTTATTTTAAATGTCCTTAATAAGTATTTGATATAACCATGACAACTTTTTATTTAACAAGAACCCTGATGCACAATATTAGAATTTTCATTTGAGATATCTCTTAAGAAATACCTTGAACATGCACATGATTGGAATTTTATTTAAATTTATATCCTATGAGATACCTTGAAGGGCATTTTAATACCTTAAATTTTTTATTTAAAATGTCCTTACAAGGGATTTGATATAAACTAATGCACACTATTAGAATTTTCTTTCAAGATATCTCTTAGGAGATACCTTAAACATGCACACATTTGGAAATTTATTTCAAGATATATCCTAAGAGATACCTAAAATGTAATTTTAATACCTTCCATGCTAATTTAAAATGTCTTTGAAAATTATTTTATATAACCATGACAACTTTTTATTTGGAAAGAACCCTGATGCACACTATTGAAATTTTCTTTCAAGATATCTCCAAAGAGATACCATGAACATGAACATGATTGGAATTATATTCAAGGTGTATCCTAGGAGATACCCCTAAGGTCCATGGAATAGCTCTATTTTGATTTAAAATGTCCTTTCAAGGGATTTTATATAACCATGACACCTTTTTATTTGGCAAGAACCCTAATGCGATCTTTAATTGTCTGGGAGAAGGATGCATGGCATTCCTATAACCAACCACAATTAGAGGGCCCCAACCAATATCTCACCATGAATAAAAGTATTCCATGTTGCACAATATAGAAAAGTCATCACACTAAAATACATTTTGAGATCACTTGAGAACAATTAGAAGGTGCCACATATCAAAAGATGACCAATTTTAGCTTTAAATATAAACTTGATAGAAAATCAAAGGAAAATAAATGTTAAATTTTAATTCTAATGAAATTAAATTCCAAAATAAATAGATGTAAAATAGTCCCCCACAATACTCCTTACAATCTAGGTTGAAATAAAATCATAAAGTGGTAGGAAATTGTAGTAGTTGTAAGGCATGAAAATTCATATGTATTGCCTAAGGTTGATTTTAGGGCATAGGACCCCAATAATGTCATTGAAAGGAACTTATTAAAATTCAAAAAGGATGTTTTTATGGAATATAAGCACCAACAAGAGGTCCATGAATATATATAGGGATGCAATGATTGATGAGGTATTCCTAAAAAATGCTATAAGGAAATAATATTGAGTTAGAAATGAGGCTTGATAAGGGGAAGAAGAAAGAGGATATTTTGAATTCCCATCTCCCACCAAATAATGGGTGCATGTTCAATAACAACTATGAGGAAGCAAAAGAGGAGGAAGAAGACAATGTTCCTCTCATTAGGAATAGGCCATGCAGACCTCCACTGTAGGCTACTCGAAGTGGACAAAGCCTACCTCTGAGATCCAAGCAAGGGGAAGATAGAAACCAAATAAATCTTGGATTAATTATCTCTACATCTACTGAGGAAGTTACCATATAAATCTTAGATCAACTGGCTCTACATGTCATTGACCTTAAGGACTCTCAATAGGGAATTGAGTTCTTAATGGAGGAATTGTAGACATTGTCTAGCATGAATATAGAGAAAGTTTACACAAGGAATAAGTCTCCTAGAACTACCATGAGAGGATAAGCACCTTACACTTATATAAGGTGATGAAGAAGAGGCACAAAGATGGAATGCAACAAGCTAGAGTGGTCATGAAACTTGACCAAGTAGTGTTTTATACTTATAATTTTTCTACTTGGCTATATTTGGGGTCCTTTTATGGGCCCACATAAACTTTTATTAGTCACTTTTTGAGCCTATAAATAAGGTTTTATCCCTCATTTTTAACCAAAAAATAGTTGTTACTAGAATTAATATAAGGATCCAAATAATTTGATAGTTTGTCTATATTGTTATCTTGTGTGTTCTCTATGATTTCTAATTGTCACACTTTTAGATGGCTAATTTTTTTTTTTTGCAAGCTAATTTGGTAATAACACACATTATATGCATATGTTATCTTGAGTTTAACACTAGGTTGACTAACTTGATAGTATACTTGCTCTATTTTCTTCTCATTTATAATTGAATGTGCCATGAAATTTACTATGAGTGAGTAATTTTCATGTAAAGTATGTTGTTATACATATGCATTTCCTTCCTCTGAAGCTTATACTATACTTAGCTTTGAAAATTATTCTAGAATTGGTTCATTTACATTTTGGGCAATAATTGACAAATATTGAAAAAAATTTACAAAGATTAGTAATAATAAGTGACACTATATAAATATATGATGTCCCTACAATAGGGTTTGATAGTAGACTTTCAAAGTGGTGATCACATCTATGTTATCTATGTTATTTCCATTTGTATTTTTATAAACATTTCAAGCCCCAAATCTTCTAGGACTTGAATTTCTTACTTTCCCCTTATTCCCTAGTGATATAGGGATCATAATAAGTACATCAACAAGCCTAATAAATCAACCTATAAACAAAAAATCAAGTGTCCTTGAGACACCTATAGGCTTGGTTTGAAGTCAAAATATGCTATAATTAGAGGTCTAGCAGTCTTAAGACATTTTCGATGCTTGTGAAGGCTATTTGGACCATCAAATTCATGAACTATTGAGAAGAATAACATCAATATAGAGCTCAAGAAGGATACATGTGAGGTTCAAATAGGGATAAATAAACACAAATGTACATCTATAACTAGCTTTAAGAGCACTACTACAATCAAGTGGGTGAACCATGCTTAGTGGGGACTTCAAGAATTTCAAATAAGTTTATGAGATGTTAAAAGATCATCATACATAGATCAAATCATGGGTAATTTGTGTATTTTTAAAACTCACAAAGCATATTTATACCCTATCATAGTCTATACAAAGTACATCACATCATGCACAAAGGTCTATATAAGAGAGGTTCGTTTTTATAATGAAAGAATGGTGAACACGTGAAGAAGATAATAGTCTAAAAGGAATTCATTAATTTTTGGACTTTGGAGGAGACCTCAAGGATCCAAACTTAGTTGAATATTAAATTTCATGAAATCTCCACCTATAACTACTTAAGGTACTTAAAAAATATGTTGATAGCCAAGACATTGAGTAGTAAGGTCTTGCATATTTCCAAAGTCCATAAGATTTTGTTATGTTTGAATAATAATTTTATTTTATTCCTTACTCTTTTCATCTACGAATATAATAGGTTTATTAATTTATCCTAAATTCACATATTCAGAGGAGATACCCTCACAACTAGAGGTCTAGTCTAGAAACATGCATCCAATAGCCTTAGATCATTACAATGTTAGTATAGATATGAATTAGATTTGAGAATTTTTATTTCAAATGGGTTATATTTGGGTTGATAAAAAAATCAAAGGAGATCTATTGGTCTTTTTTGTTACAAGGTATCTTTCTTTTCTTCTATACCTTCCTCCCTCCTTTTGAACTTTGTTAACATGAATCACTTTAGATTAATGCTTGTTATGTATGTCCATTTGTTTGTTTAAGAGTTTAGGCTTATACTAGAAAATAAAAAAAAAATTACATCATAATAAATTGTTATGGATTGTGTCACTACTATATTCCTATTGTCCCTACAACAAGGTCTGCTTGTAAACTAGAAGGTGGTAAGTTGTAACCACATAATCTCTCCAACAAAACTAAGTGAAGCCCCAAGGTGTCACTACCATTTTCATGTTGTCACTATAATATAATAAATGTTAATTTTTTTTATTTTCATTACATCCTTGACACAAACACACATCAATAGTATGGAAGGACCTGAAGATGAATCTAAATATTCTCAACCTATTATTTCTAATCATGCACTTTTAGGTATTAATAATCCTCCAAATACTAAGGTGGTCAGTTTCCTCAAAAAATATAAGTTGACTATATTTATTTACTCTCAAATTACACACAAATTCATCAATAGTAATTTGGATACTCAGTTGAACTATTTCATTTACCTAGCATTAGAATTTTAAATCCTAATTACAGGTAGGGGTATAGTCAATTTTTCTAGTAAATGCCATAGTATAAAGCTATGGGAGACTACCTATTATATTATCTTATGTTTTCTATTATCATGGATGGGGATTAAAAAAAATTGGATTGTAATGGCTCATCACTTTATGCACAATTGAGATGTTTTTTGAGTAACTATTCATGCTTATTCATTTAGAAGGAAGTATATTTAAACTTCATGGTTTATAGGCTAAATCTATGCAATTGGTTAGTTTTCACCAGATGATGAAGATGAACAAAAAAGGTGTAAATTAATTATTATGTGACTATTTTACATAGCTTTTAAACCAAATAAGGAGTATACCCATATTGAATTACAACTGTTGGAGTATACAGATTTTGTCTTATACACCCACTTGACTCTTTTGACATTTTTTTCCTTTTGTACTGGGCATTATAGTAAGGATCATTATACCTAGGCAAATCCAGGGCCTCCCTGAACTCAACACACATTGTTAAAAATTATAATTTTTCTTTTAAAAATTGATTGAAGTATATATAGGTAGAGTATTTAGATTTAGATTTATTGGATTGTTTTATAAAATTTTAGTGTTATAATTTGAAAACACTATTTTTCTAAATAATAGTCATGTGTATGATCCTTCAGCATAAGGCTCACTGATATCATAGTTGGGCATACTCTAATAGGGACAAAAGTATTAAAATAATATAGGTCGACTATCTGAATCTTAGTGATTTCATAACATAAAGTGCTAAATAATGAATAAAAGGGCCAAGTCAACATAAATAAATCACACATTTTAGATAGAGTAAAAAAAATATATTGAACACTATTAAGATTAAATACCTAAAAATAAAGGTATATATAAATAATAGTAACAAATATGGTCAATGATTCAAATACACTGCAACCTTCTCTATTTAGATTTGTCAGTGCTCTAAAGTGTATGTGTAAAATACACTAAGAATATGTAGGAATAGGAATACATCTAGTCAGACATGTTTGGCAATTTTTATTCCTCTTAAAAATGTTTGAAAATTATACAGATCCTATTTCTCAAAGTAAATTTGAATTTAAGATTCATTGTGGACTCCCACCTATTTATGAATGCAAATGTACCTCAAGAGTAGTCAAGTCAAATTGAAGGCAAGTGATATATTTAATATATTAAAATGATATTTATATATAATATATTAAAATATATAATATTTATTTAAAATAATAATAAAAATATATATTATATAATGTAATTTAAAGTTAAGTAAAACTCCACATCCTCCTTGAAAACACCTCTTCAAGCTGCTATGGTTGTGAATTTCATCAAATTGCCCACTAGTGGACTATAATTTAGATCCTAAATTGAATTATCCTTACATATACATCAGTCCAAATCTCCTTGGATTGATTACAATTATTAGAGGGTTGAATTAGGGCTCTCATACTTGCTAAGTTTTTTTTAAAGGTTTATGCAGAGCTCTAATGGTGGCAGTGAGTCCAAATTATGAGTTACGTGCCTTATAATTGTTTAGATTGAACATTTATACCTTTTCCTTTTATGGGTCCACAAAATATTTAAATATATCAAGTCTTACTTATGTGGTGTCATCATGATATCTCTATGGAATCTAAATCATTAATATTTAAAATTAACAATTGCCCTTTGAAAAAATCCTCTTTGCCTCGCACCATCAGATTTCTTTGCATAGATAAATGTGGTCCATTGATCTCAATTTAAGGGATCAATTTACATTGGTTATATTTTGATACTCCTGATGATTGTGATACTTGTCACCACTAAATTTATTCTAGCTTTGTTAAAAAGTCCACCTTCATCGCTTGCCATTAGATCTTCCTTGCATAGACAAATACACTATACTTGATCTTAATCTAATGGATTATTTCCTTTAATCCATGTAATATTGATCATAATGTGTATAATTAGTCACATACCATAAATTTTTGAGAATATTCTTGAGATTTAATTCATGGCTAATGTTTTTGACACTTCTCATTTCCATGCTTGCTATAACTTCTTTTGCAGTCTTACATTCTTTTAAATTTTTTAAAATATACATTGCTTAGAAAAACTAATTCAAAATGGGACCTAGGTTAAACATTAGACATCGATTAAACATGTAACCAATTAATCTTAAACTATAAACTTAGTTTAATTTTTACCACAAAGCTTGGTCATATTTTTTAACACAACCAAACCTTATGCTAAAAATTCTATCTTAGTCTAAATAGTCACATGGTCCCTTTATTATAAGGCTTAGCCTAAAGTCTTATCCTAAGGTTTATCATATTTATTAATATGATAAAAACCTTAGGCTAATACTTTACGATATGCCTTTTTTATTAATGGAGTCCTTTTGTTTTGGGTTTCTAACCTTGGTCCAAAGTATTTATGCCTTGGTCTATTTTAATTCATGGGGTCCCCTTTAATATGTTTAGAATGTAGCTTAAATATTTTATCCTATGTCCTTTATATATGATTTTTATCTTAACATTCATTCTTGTTTATAGGATCAATGATCTATATTTTCTCAGATGAGATTGATCAAATGGAACTAGCCAAGTCAAGACTTCAATAGAGCCTAGGATGAATGAGAGGGTGATAAGTGTCACCTTCTTAGAAAAAGAACTTTGAGCATAAAATGGTGGTACATCCTTCAAATCTTGATCTAATAGTTTTTTGGGATCCAATAGAGCATGAAAAGTATTGAAAAGTCAAACCCTAAACAAAGAGTTAAACCCTGAGCATGTTCCTGAGATCTATGGCCTATGTGAGCTTGGCACAGTTGATCAAATGATGTATGTAACATTGAATTATCAAATGTTTTATGGATCTCCATGGGTGTCACAAGTTTCACCATAATAGGATCCCATTATAGAGATCAAACAATGTGTGGGAGCCTATAAAAAGAGCACAAAAGCACCAAGTAGTTGCCATGAAGCACACATAGGAAATATGATGAAACTAGGAGTGACAAGTGACAAGATTAGCAAGAAATCTTGTAGACATGTTAAAAACTTATGCTCATATGAATATGAATGAAATTATTATAGACATCAAATGACAATCACAACAACATCAATTTTAAGTTAATAAAGAGTATATATGACATGTTTAAAAATGATTATCATGTGCCCACCAAAGACATTCACGTGGAGGTAAAATGATAGTCATGAGGATGTCAATTTTAACATAACATAGATTTATAAAGATGAGTTAATAATTTATGATCACATGCCCATAAAAGACATTCATGTTAATGTCAAATGATAGGAATGCAAAAGTCAATTTTAACATAGTAGAGAGTTTCAAAGATGAGTTTAAAATTGATGGTCATGCACCTATCAAAAATGTTCACATTGACATCAAATAATGGGCATGTAGACATAAATATTAAGATACCTTCTTGGATATAAATTCAAAGGAAATGGTTATATTTTAAATATTGATGAGCAGATTGGCATGGGGATGCCATGAAAATGTCACATCATATCCAAGTGAGCACAACATACCAAATTGGAGACCTTGCAGACCTAGTGATGTAAAGGTAGGGATCTAATCTCATGATTTTTGAGCTCATATCCACCATTAGAGAACTATTAAAACCTAAAAATAATTACCTAAGAAGGTGAAGACCATAACCAAACCTTGTGAGCATTATGATTGACCCAAAGGGAGCTGAATTGGCACCTATGTAAAGATAAGTTGAGTTAGAGTCCATTAACAAGCAGTCTAAAAAGATTTAAAAAAAATGAAGGGGGATCTATCCTATATCCTCAATAATCTGTAAGATATAATATTTCATGTACTAGGAAACATCAAAAAGCAATGGATACCCTACAATAGTAATGGAGCACTTCATCAGCTAAAGGGTTCTCAAAGTCAAAATATTCCTCATGTGGCTAAACCTTTTCTGATGGAAATCCAAAATTTTCATTCAAAGGTTGTCATCCATGCTATAATAAAATCAACACCAATGATTATTTCAAACTTTGTCATTAAGCCATAAATATTCCCATTATACTTATTTTTGCAAGATTTGTATTCATTCAAACTAGGATCAATAATGATTTCACTTAGTCTTGGATCTATTTCTAAAATACCAATGATATAATATTCATACTTTATCCAATTAATGAGTTTTATCAAATATTTATCTTAATAATAAAAATTAGATTCATGACACATTATCAATTTCAACTTACTTTACCCTTTTTGATAGATTTCTATAATCAATCATGCCCATCATTCAAATATTCCCTTTAGGATCTCTTGGTCTTCCTATAATTATTCATCTATGGCTTGATTTCTTTGTTTGAGAGATTTTTTTATACATTTAAACTTAATGATAATATTATCACCTCTTTTCCATTCTCTTCTAGAGAAACCTATCCATCGACTTTGTTTTAACTGTAGTTCTATAATATGTTTAGTCCTTACTTTAAAGCCATGTATTTACATCATATACATAGTCTTGAGGGGTCTTCAAAGTAGACTTGCCTTGAATAAACAACTTATCCTTACCTTCATCTATTTTTATTAACTAATTAAATATTTATCCCTATATTCCTTTATTTTAAATCACCTTTAATGTTGATCATCATTATCAACATACATAGTCTAATAACTTAAATTTTATTTTATCACGTAGGTTTCAACATGGAATTATGACAATAAGAAATAGAGATTGAAAATTTAAATTCTTTCTTTCTCCTGGATAGTCTATACCATGAAATCACATTCAACACTTATCAAATATTTTCTTGGACATTCATATGAAGCTTGAGATCACTTAAGTTATAAAAACTTTTTTCTTAAATCTTAGACAAAAGTTCATACAGATTGGTATTGGTCGTGAGTACTTAAAAACAAATATTTTGATTCATATTAAAACAAATACCTATATGGGCTCTATCTTTAAGTAATATAAAATGTTGTTTTGGTTTGTATAAGGATAATTTTGGTATCGACTTCCTGCATAAATAAAATGAGTCATTTTCTACACTCTATGATCTATTTGGAAAATTCAATCTTGATTTAGATTTATCAGTTGACCATGGAATGTGCCTCCTGGTAATATAATTACCACAACATACAAGATTAGAATGAAGTTTTGTGTCAACATAAAACCATGATATCATTAGATTTGAAACTTTGTATCATAGTCAATGAAGTTGTCATGTTCAAATAGAATTAGATAAATGTTCCTTCGACCTATTACCAGAGACCCATATGTAAGATCATACCTCTGTGCATGACTATAAATTATTATCTTATTTTTATTCACCATGAGGCACTAGTAATGGTGAAAATATTTTTTCAAATGCATAATAAATAATTTTATCTTATCCTTATTCTAGTCTCTTACCTCTCTTTCAAATCAAATCACATTCTTCCTCATTATACCATACTCAATCATTCATCATGAGATATGTGAAGTCCTTGAATGCATAATGTCCTTCCCTTTATTAATTTGTTTTAAAAATTAACATACAATCCAACTACATACAAATACAAGCTTAGAGTACTTTATTCACTTATTTTAAACTCATTTACCTACTTATCTACCTCCTTTATAGACTCTATCCTTTATATATACATGTAGATGCTTTTATTAGTCTCTTCTTGATAGACTTAGACCCTATCTTCCCTCAACCAATTTATAAATATAGGATTTTTGGTAAATAAGAAGATAAAGTCTCTTTTTTAACTTAGAATATACCTATTTTGTCTTCAACTTAGCATTCTATACAATTTATGAGGTGCTCTTCACCTTTTTATAGGTAAATAGACTTTTACAACATAGTATTCACATTTTAAGGTCATTATATAGGTCCTACCCTTACAATTTTACTACTTATTATCCTTGATGAGAGGACTTATTTGATCATAATTAACCCTTATATATAAAATTTTCATAGATTAATTGATGTTCCTACATCATTATCCATTTTAAAAGTGGAATAAAAGGCATGCATTGTTTGTAAAACACACTACCTATAAACTAGTCCATTGAGAAAGTCTAGTGTATTTCTAAAACATCTATAGAAAGGATAGTTGACCCTACACCTATATGTTTTTAATTAGTTAGGAATGACTAGCATGCTTCCTTTCATCTTACAAAATGAACATTTTCAATTGTAAATAGGGGGAGTTTTTAGAGCCAAAATTACTTTGTAATCTTGGAGTAATTAATATAAGCAAGGAATTATGCAAAGATTATCCAACATTTTCTTTTGTTCATTGTTATTATGGATTCTCTCTCACTTTTATTTTGATTTCCAAATTTGAATGGTTCTTATGAATTCCTGGTGTGCACCTTTAATTATAGAGTTTTAAACTTGTGATAGTGATAGATTAACTGAAAGTCCTTATGTTCATTTCATTTTCTTACTCTTCTCATATTTGGGATAATGTTGTTTGCCTATAGGGTAAATATTTAAATTGAACCAGGTTCTTATTTGCATTATTTCCACCTTCCTTAGAAGCTTTCTTGATGTGTAATATGATTTGATCTTAGGATACTTCAAAATTTGAATTTTATCATGATGTTTGGAATGAAGATAAACAACATTTATTTATGCTCTACCCTTCCTTTTACTTTTTTAACCAAACAACTTTAGCCTAATTCTAATTTTAAATATCCATCTTACATTAGTTATTAGATTAGTTATTGATCATAATTCATTGTTCTTAGTGTAGATACTTCATAGTTTGCATACGATCTATTATTTTTCCATGATGTATCAATACATGCATCTTAGTAGCTATGAATTACAAAAACCCACCAACACATCTCCATCTCACCTTACAACATCTATAGTCAGAAACACATCCCATAGTTAGAATTTAAAATTGAAGTTAGTAAGAAATCATTCAGGTCTTAATAAACTAGATAAATAAACCAAAGGATTCGAGTGGAGAAATAAACTCACCAGGATAGATATTCATTAGTACTTTAACTTAGTTTGAATTTGTTCAACATAATAATTGTGTATCAATAATTTAAATTATTGATCAAAAGACTTGATGGTTAACTAAAATTTGATGGACATTTTGTAAAGTAGAACATACTCAATTCTTTTGTATAATTTTTATGTAATTTAATAGTTCATAGACTTTTTATAACCAAGTTCAAAGGGATAAAAAATTAATCATTCACATTACTTGAAACTAATTGACTGTCCATATAATTTATTGTCAACTATCATGTGCCAAGTATTATTTACAACATCAAATTTAATGCCTATGATTCATCAACTAAGGCACCTAAAAAATTAATCATTCACATTTCTTGAAATTAATCAATTGTCCATGTACTTTACTATCTCATGTCATGTTCCAAGTTTTATCTACAACACTAAATTTTATGATTCATGATATGTGATTTAACCTTCTTGATATGTAATTATAATTTTTAATTTAATAACCATTACCTACCAAATTTTATTAATGTTTGATATATTTGCTCATCGAAGTAATCTACCTCATCTGTTTTACACATGGTGAAGTACCGTAGAGTTTTAAATCCATACTAGTGATCACATTTTTGACCTCTTAATGTTAAATGAAGTAGAAACTCAACCCATTTTCATGTTACATGGAATTATACTCTACGTTAAAGGCATAAAAATTCATTTAATTTTACTAAAAATAGAATATTATTTTTGTATTATTAACAATATATAGTTATATTAAAGTATATTATACTAAAATATATAATATTTATTTATAACATATATATTATATGATGTAATAATATTAAATAATATTAAAATATATTTTACAATATATATATATATATATATATATTATATAGTATTAATATATAATTATTTTGTTTAATATATAAAAATATCATGATATATATTATATGACAATTATATTTATTTAATAGCTAATATAATTTATGTGTGTGTCAAGTGGGGGGGGCGGGTAAGAGGGGTTATGTTAAGTGAAAGAGTGTAAATTGACAATTAAACCTAGTAGTTACTCCAAACTAATGATAATGTCAAAATAAGTTCATCTAAAATAATTATAGGTGTAAACCTATCAAAATCTAAATCACCATGTAATGCTTTAGTCTAAGATGGCTTGTATTTTTTATGTAAAGAGATATCCTCTTAGCACAATCACTATGTCAAAATTGCAACTCCCTTAGTTTTGATCAAGGGGCATCTATATTTATTGGATAAGGAGCATAGTTTTGGGTGATCAAGTTTTGTCTTGGTGATTTCAATTGAGAAATTGTTTTTGTTACAATGACACTAAAAAATTAGAAGTGACCAAGAATAATTTTGGGTTCATAAATATGATAAAAATTTGAAATGGACATATATGTTCAAAAAACCACCATCTATTCCAATGTGTATGCCTACTATTATACCACCACCACCACCACTTGTTTCTCCTAATAATTAATAATGTTACATCTTTAAAAAATGTGGATGAAACTCCACTTATTATGCAAGAGCCTAATAATTATTTCTAAATCATTACCATCAGTTCCAAAGTTCTATGCTGGTAATTTTACTTCAATTTTTGTATTTGAAATTCTATAATTTTCATTATACTATGGTCTTATAAAAAATTATAGAACATTTTCTAATTCTGATGATCCCCTAGATATGATCTAAAACCCATGGCAGGAGACCCATCAAGTGTAGTTTATTGTGACAAGTCTATTCCTATTTTATTGGAATGAAATTATTGAAATTATAAAAATCTACATTTAAATAAAATCTATAAATGTAAATTCTATTTATAGAAATACTATAAATAGTAAGTGTTCTGAGGTAGACTATTTATGCATTCACATTACCATAATTTAGATAAGTACAAAAAATCCTTTCCCAAGAGGTCTTTGAGTTACTAGGTATGATTTTGGGTCACTTATTTTAATTACCATTTTTGGGTTGAATTACTCTCCAAATATTATTTTTTAATTTCAAGAAAGGCCACTCATGCTTAGAGGTATTTGAATTGGTGAATTAAATTATCTCAAAGGTATTCTTGGGAGGGGGGATAAAAATACATGAGTCAAATCCCTATTAGATAATTTGCTTATGTTACATCTTCAAAAAAAGTAGGTGAAAATCCACTTATTATGAAAGATCCTATTCTTTATGAATCATTAAAACAATTTCTATGTCAAAATTACAACTCCCTTGGTTTCAGTTAGGGTGCATTTGTATTTTATAGATAAGGAGCTCAGTTATGAGTGATCAGGTTTTATCTTGGTGATTTCAATTGAGAAATTTCTTTTGTTACAATGGAACTAAAAAAATTAGAATTAGCCATGAAGAATTTTGTGTTTATAAATATGATAAAAATTTCAAGTGGACATATATGTTCAAAAGACACCATCTATTCCAACGTGTATGCCTACTATTATACCACTAGCTCCACTTGCTTATCCTATTAATTAATAATGTTACATCTTGTTGATGCTTAAATGTGTACCATAAGTACGCAGAGTGTTTATGAAACACTTCTCAATTTATAATTCCTAAAAATTCAGTGCATGACTTGCAGGTTGTGATAATTAGTTTATCTTTGATGGAATAACGATAGAAAAAGTGACTGTTTCACAATATTTATATTATTTGGTGGTTAGGATCCAGTGTGTCCAAATAGAAAATATATTTAAAATATGTAGTATACTATGGTAAGGATGGTGAATTATGATCAATAACCAATCTAATAACTAATATAAGATGGATATTTACAATGACCATTAAACTAATGTGATCTAGTTAAAAAAAGAAGCAAAAGGAAGAGTAGGGTAGAGAGAAATGCTTCTGATCTTCATTCCAAAAATCATGACAAAGTTTAGATTTTGTCTGGGCATGCACTTAACCAATGTGTAACATAGAAATTATTAAGCCCAAATCCTATCACACATCAGACAAACTCCTAAGGAAGGTAGAAATAATTCAAATAGGAACCTAATTAACTTTAAAGATTTACCCTTCAAGCAAACAAGATTAGGCCAAATGAAAGAAAAGTAAAAAAATGAAATGAACCTAAGGACTTTGAGTCAACCTAGCATTGACACAAGTTATAAACTTTTCAATCAAGTATACACCCTAAGAATTCATAAGAACCATTCAAATCTATAAATTAGAACAAACAAGTGAGAGAGAATCCATGATATCAATGAACACAAATAAATAATGGATAATATTTTCAAAATTCCTTACTTATATTAATTTCTCCAAGTTTAAAAATTAATTTTGGCTCTAAGAACTCCCTCCTATTTGAAAATTGAAAATGATCCTTTTATAAGATACAAGGCAACATGTCGATTAGTCTCATCCAATAACATTTGTACATGTGTATATGATAGGTCTTCTTTTTCCTATTTTGGAACAAATGATTTTTTTAATGGACTGAATTATAGATAACATGATCTTACAAATTTTACATGTATATACAGACAAAATATCCTATTTCAAAATATTATACAATGTTGGTTACAAAATGAACATTCTTATTTCATCTAATTTTGGGACCCATTAGCTGATTATGGGACGAATCATCCTCATAAATGTGATAATTTATCTCTTTGTACTTGATTATGGTGAATACAAGGTTAAGTTGGTACTTACCTAAAGATTTCATAGTTCTCAAATGGTGGTAGCATTTGGATTGTTCTTTTTATGGGTCCATTAGATCTTTAGTTTATGTTGCTTATTTACTTATGTCACATTGTCTTAGAACCTATGTGGCATCCTTGTGGCACTTTCATTATAATTTGTTCATAAAAAATATTTTTTTCCCTTTAGAAAATCCTCTTTTGCCTCAAACCATCATATTATTCTTTCGTAGATTAGTGTAGGCCATTGATCTCAATCTCAAGAGTTGAACACCATTAGTTCTCTCGACTATGTTTCCTTCAGTTATAACATGTGTCATTACCATGTTTGTTTTGAGATATGTTGAAATGTATACCTCAATCATGCTCTACTAGATGAACTTTATGCATCTTCAGATCTTTCAAATATGCTGGGCTTTAAACTAGGACCTGAGACTTAACCTTTCAACATTAAACTCACTATGTTAAATCATCTTTATCTAGGAAAATGAGCTCCATTAGATCTTCTAATTAGGTTTTCATAGTGGTGACACTTGTCACATCCTCATTACTTTAAAAATTCCTTTTCGATCTTGCACCATCAGTTTGATTGAGTATGAATCAATTTGGGTTGTTTATTTCTAAAATGTGCTTAGTCTTTAATGTGTACTATGATCCAAGGTTGTTCTACTTAGCAGTCCCATGGGCCTTCTAAGCTCTACATCTTGTTATCCCTATCAACTCATGCACTTTTTCCACATAAATGTCTTGAATTAACTATGAGCTTAGTTGAAAAGTCTTCATTAATATCACTTCATTGGATCTAGTGGGTATGAATCAACATGTACCATTGATATCTAAAAGGCGCTCAATATTTAAACTTGGATCCACTACTTGAATTTTCAATCGTTGATTTCTCTCCATCAGATCAATTTTGTATGAGAAAACATGAATCATAGATCCTTCAAAGAGGAATGAAAGTTAATCTTGAGAGCATATATAAAGGATTTATGATATAAATATTAAGATAAGTTTTAAACATATTAAAGGACCCTGTGAATAATTAATGTCATAACATAAGATCTTATCCTTAGGTTGTATTATATTAATAAATATAATTAAAATATTAGGGTAGAAACTTAGGTCAAATATATGTTATAGTAAAAGGGACTCTTTTAGTCTTAATGTTTATCTCACACTATTGGTTTGAGGTGATCTGATTGAACACACACCATCAATTTTGATCTATCAAGTCGAGCAAGATTGATCTTATAGATTAGGATCCTTGGTTCATCAGGGCCATCTCACACCATTCAATTAACTTCACCTAATTAAACATGGGTCCTTGATCATATGAACAAGTACAATGTTTAATTTAGGACTCATACATATATGGAACATAGGACAAAATCTTAATACTAAGGTCTTGTTTATGTTAATAAACATCAATAAGACTTTAGGACTAAGATTTTAGTCTAAGTTATAACAAAGGACCATGCATATAATAAATAGATAGTGTAAAGTCTTAGCCTAAGGTTTTTATCATATTAATAAATATGATAATCCTTAGGATAAGACTTTAGGCTAAGCCTTATAACAAAGGTACCATGTGATTATTTATACCAAGTAAGGATTTTTAGCCTAAGGTTTGGTTTTGTTGAAAAACATTACCAAGCCTTAGGATAAAAATTAAACTAAGTCCATGGTATGATAATTATCCTCATGCAATTTTGAATTCAATTCAAAAGGGGACCTAAGTTAAAACATTAAGCTTGGATTAAACATGGATCCAATTAATGTTGAACCAATGTAAAATAAAGATCAACTTAAATATTAAACATGTTTATTCTCAAATGATAGTCCATTAATCATGCAATGCAAAATGACTTTAGAATATATACATATAAGGCAATTAAATTGATTCAGGCAATTTATTTTGGTATTTTTGACATTGAGGGAAATGTTTTAGATAAAATGTCTAAAATAATCCTCCCAAAGAGTCACTTTCTAGGGCATTTTCCTAGGATAAAAGTCCTAAAGGGAACTTTCAAAAAGGTTCAAAGGGAAAGTCTAGAGGGTAAAGCACCGTTTAGAAAGGCTGAAGGGAAAATTTTTAGGGAAAGGGGCCATTCCAAAAAAGGTATAAGGGTAACCTTAGAGGGAAAGTATCCATTTCTAAACTTCTAAAGGGTAAATTACATAAAGGCCAAAGGGTTTCTGCCCTTAGGGTCATTATTTTGATCTTTTTTGCATCAAAAAAAATGTTCGATGATAAAAGTACAAAGGGTCTTTTTAGAAAAGCTAAAGGGTATGTTTAAAAGCTTGAAGGGACATTCCAACAAACTTAAAGGGTATGTTCCCTTAAAAAAAATCCCAAAAGATATTTTCAAAGAAGTTGAAGGGAAATTTGCCTAAACAAAAAGTTTGAAGGATAATTATATTAAGGAAAAGGGCAATTTCTAAAAGGCGGAAGGATAATTTAGTCAAGAAAGAAGCCTTGAAAAAAAACCCAAAAGATAGGTCTTTAGGGTAGATCTCTTTGACAAAACTTCCTAAACATAATTTCAAAAAACCTGAAAGGTAGTTTTCAACAAAATTATTGTGGGAAAGATGTTGTAAAAAGATAAGTCTCAAGGATAATTTCAAAAAATAATAAGTCCAAAACAAATATGTTAAAGGGTAAGTGAAAATAGGTTGAAGGGAAATTCTATCAGGTGAAATACCTAATAGAATAATTCCATAGGGAAATTATTTTGGACAAAATGTCTGAAACAATTATCCCAACATAGATAAGTTTGAAGAAATAATTTCAACATAGAACTATTGCATAAGTCTTGAAAAAATCCCAAAAGTACTTGGAAAAATTATCCAATATATAGACCTTGAAGTTTAACTCATTCAAGATAAATCTTTGAAGAAAAATTTAGAAAGACATGTTGAAAATATAAAACTTGATAGTTAGAAACATAACAAAAGGGATTTGCATTGAGATTAGACCACATGAATAATAAAAAGGTCTAAAAGGGGGGCTTGGGACATAAAAGGGATTAAGTGTGGATGTTAGACTAAGGTTTGGTCATGTTGAAAAACATGACTAAGCCTTATGAAATAAAAATAAACTAAGCCCATAACATTATTTAAAATGTTTCCATTTAAAAAGTTCATACTAGATTTAAATAAAATACTTAGATTAAAGTTAGATTAAGTGTTTATCTATTCAAATATGAATCTATAAAACCAAGGTTAGTAAATAATCAAGTTAACGTTAAAATCATGAAACCCAAGAATTGTTCATTCTAAGTAGACCTTATTGGACCTGCAACTTGAATCCTAGAAATCCAATGTTAGCACTTTAGATAAGTCCAAACCAAAGCCATGAACAAATATGCTAACCAAACCAAGTGTGGATGATATTTAAATAAAAATAATGTGAAATAATGATAATGATACTCCAATCAAGTGAATATTCAATTTAAAGGTACAAATTTGCATAATTTGACACATGGGTCCCCATTTTTAAAAAATGGTGGTATGTTGACCACAATAAATGGCAACTTTTAGGGGAAACATAATGATATGTTAGAATTCAGAGACTCTAGTTTAGTCTAATAATTAATCTAATTATTCCATTTGATTAGGCAATATTATTAAGATCATTTAATATCTAGAATAAATCTTTCACATGCAGAATTAGGATCAAACATAAAAACTTAGCAATGTTATGTGTGTGCTTTGATTCCACTTACTGATTGCCAAAGGATTTAGAGAATAACTTCTAGGTTCATGGCTTTAATAATTAACATTGACTTTAAATATGTTTTAATATTCATTAATAATCATGATTTATCTCAAGGAAGGCTTGGGAATTTCTCTACTATTAGTTATGCATCCATAACCTTGACAAAGATGCCTTTGGCTCCATTCAAGGCCTTGCTTGACTACTAGCCAGGCATCCATAGCCCTGATGGAGATTACAAGAATCACCTCTACTTAGAAATATCTTTGAATTTTTTAATAAGGATCTCATTTTTAAAATTTTCAAGTCATTCTATCTTTCTAGAAAAGGCTTGGAACTAGGTTAGCTAACATTACGGATTTAGTCAAGTGTTTGATTTTTTAGACAATCATCCTTTTGGTGTGAGTTTTATGCACACTATAGCCATAATGAGGTAGCCTCTAACATTTTAATATATCAATGGATGTAAACTCTAATCCAAAGAATGAGTTGTAGCTATGTGGTTTATTTCAGCTTGTTGATATAATAATGGGTAGGGCATGTAGGTTATTGACAAGGTTTTTGGATAGAGGTGTAATTCTAATAGGGGTAGTGATTCTCTATGTGAGTTGGTTAGGTGGATGGTTCCTAATATAGAGTGGGTATATCTAAAAACAAAATAAAAAATGTGGGGAAAGGTAAGAAAAAAAATAAATATTTCATGGTTTTTAGGAACTACTCCCATGGATGGTTTCTAAAAGGATAAGTACTCTCAGACACTATGACTATTACTAGTATCAATTTCACACATAGATTTAGACACAACTAAAAATTCTAAGGAGATAAAGATCTAAGAAATACATAAGCCTCAAATAAAGGTTGTTCCATTTAGTGTAGCTATTGCACACCCTTAATCAAGAGATTATGACTTAGGCTAGTGAAGTATCTAAGGCAACTATTTCACACACAGAAAACTAAATCCAAGAAATCACTCATGCACAATCAGAATTATGAATCAATTTAAACTTAACTATCTTAACCAATATATTTACGTATCTTTTAGTAGTTTTTGCACACCTATAGATTAGTATATCAATCAAAATAATAAAAGAATATATTCATAGCTTTTTCACACTATAGATTATTGAAACATTAAACTAATGAAATTAATAGCTAATTACATATAATTTGGAAATAAAATACACAAAAACATTAACTAACAATCAAAATTGATGTTGCTCTTATATTCAAAAATTCTTTGAAAAAAATACAAATTGGATTATAATTATTTATATATACTTGGGGAAGGGGATAAATCATCCTACAAATTCATGTAAGATTATTAAATGCGATAGTATAAACATGTAGTTCTAACTTTGGTCCAAAATTTTATAAGAGTCTACTTGTAGTTATCAATTTAAAATAGCCTTTGCCAAAGATATGCAACATGTGCATGTGAAAAAATATATAGGTAATTTTTATAACTATAGCCCAAACTATAAACAAACTAAAAATAGATGCACTGTTTACCAAAACTACACATGCCTCTTTTTATAGGTTGTGATAACAACCTATTGATATTTTAGATTATCCACCTTCAAATAGAACTCAGATATATACATGAAGTTCCAAACTAAATTTACCAATGTTTTAGAGCCAACATCACTAATTTTAATTGAGACTAATATAAAGTATGCATTGAATGCTCACCCATCCCTTTTATATAATTTGGATCTTCTCTTTTATATTCACCACTGAGATTAAAACATGCATGTTCATTCTTTAGCTCAAATGTGAGACATAATATCTATTGATAGACATAGTCCAAAGATCTAAGTATTCTTCCCATTTATATCTTTCAAAATGTGACACATATCAATACATGATTGAGTCAAGGATATTTAAAAATTCCACTTAGGACTCAAACCATCAATCCTTTCCATGATGTAATGTGAGTGTGCCACTTGGTAGCTCCACAGGGCCTCTATGCACTTTGAATAATTTTATGTCACTTGGAAGCTCTTCATTTGTTTTGGGACCTTTGAAAATTCCTTTTTGATTTTACACCATCAATTTATTTATACTAGTTTAACATGGTTCATTAGATCTATGCTCCAAGATCCCATGATGGTGACACTTATTACTCTCATAGATCTTTGACATTTCATATTGATCTCATATCATTCGATCAAATGAGACTGAACAAATGTGCACCATAAGATATTTATTTGAATCCAAATGGATAATTCTTGATATTAAATTTGATGTTTGTGTGACCATTAATCAATGTCCTCACAATCATCCAATGATGTCCATGTGATTGTCAAATTTAATTCCATGAATTATTCCATTGTTGAAGTTAAATTTGATGTTCAAACAACCATCAAATGATGTCCTCATAATCATTAATGACATTCATATGACTGTTAAATTTAATCTAAGAAGTTTATCATATTGTCAATGTTAAATTTGATGATTATGTGACCATCAAATGACATCCCCATGACTATCAAATTTAATCTCATCATCTAACATGTGGCATTTCCTTAGGGCTTCCTTATCTTGAAAATATAAACACAAAATGTCTTAGCATAATATTTTGGGAAATAAGTATAAAATATCATGTATAAAAATTATAGCCTAAGGTCTTAGTATTAGTAAAATACAATTGGGACCCTCATCTAATAAATTAAGCTCAAAACATAATGAAATTATCTATGAGCAAAGGTGACACTTGACAATCTGGTATTTATTTTTGGGCATTTTTTGTGGGCTTTGTGTGTAAATATTATTTAAGGGTAATTGGTTGAAGGGAAATAATTTTGAGATAAAATTCCTGAAGGATTTGGTCAAAGGGGAAAAGGCCCAGGACAAAAATTTAGAAGGGTAAGTCTTAGAGGGAAAGGGTCCAGAACAAAAGTCCCAAAGGGCATGTGGCCACTTGAAAAGGTAGAAAGATCACTTTAGAAATGTCTAAAGGGTCAGTTTATGATGTCTTAAGGGTATGTTCCCTTCAGGGGAATTATTTTAAGACTTTTGCATTGGATAAAATGTCCAAAACATAGAGCCTAAAGGAAATGATATGGGACAAAAGTCCACAATAAAATTCTTGAAGGACATGTTCAAGAGGGCTGAAGGTTCTACTCATAGGGTACATTTTTATGGGAAAGGTCCTATACAAAAGTATTTAAGGGTAACTACAAAAGTATTGAAGGGTACTTTTAAAAGGCTAAAGGGCATGTTCACAAAGTTTGAAGGGCATGTGTCATTAACAAAACTTTTGAAGGGTAAGTCTAAGTCAAAGGGTCTTTTCAAAAGTCTTGAAGGAATTACATTTGGGGAATTATTTTAGACAAAGTGTCCACAAAAATTCTCCTAAAGACTCAATTATTTCAAAAAAAATGTCTAAAAGAATTCAATTGGCTTGGAGAAAGTGTCTCAGACAAAATGTCCAAAGGAAAAAGGCAAAGGTGTGGGACAAAAGTCTTGAAAGAAAGGTACATAGGGGTTGAAGGGTGGTTGTAAAAGTCTCAAAGGAATTTTTTTGGGAAAAATGGATAGAATAGAAAGGATGAAGGACACTTCTCACAAATCTTGAAGGGTAGTTTGGCAAGGCAAAAAGGGCATATCAAAAGTCTCAAAGGGCAATTTAAAAATGCTGAAGGGTAATTTGGTAACAATCTAAAGAGTATAATTCATATGGATTTTGTCCATGACAAAATTACTAAATGATCTACTTCATAAAACTTGAAAAGAAATCTCAAAAGGTCAAAGGTTAGGCTTGGAAGGGCTAAAGGGAAATGCCAATTACATTGGGCAAAATGCTTGTGACAAAAAAACCCACAGACTAATTCCATCAAAGGAATCATTTTGGAAAAAATGTCCAAAAAAATTGATAAAGACAAATAGCATAAGTATGACATAATAATTCTTAAAATATAATTTACATAAGCCCTGAAAGAATAAGTCCCAAGAGGATAGCAAAGATAGTCCATGAAAACATAAGTCTGCAATAATTAGCTTAAAGTAACAAAAATATTTAATCTATGAAAACATAATATCAATGTCATATTTTCCAAAGTATAAGGCTAAATCATGATGTTTTTCATAATTTACATAAAACATAGAAGAGGGTGATCAAATCAAGACAATATTTTTAAAAACATGGGTCCCTATTTGCTATGGAAAAAGGGGGTGTTGGATATAATAAATGACAACTTATAGGGGGAATACTCTTGAGTATTCAAGAACCCAAAAATATGGTTTGAAATTCTAAATAAATCATGAAGTAGGACACATAATAATACTTAAATCAAAACATGAAAGAGAATCCTATGTTAATTCACACACCATACTTTCTTTGTAATTTCTTGGATTTGTGTGTGTCAAAATGTGTACTTTATTGAACCCCTATTGTGATGAGTTTTTCAAAGCCTTTGATGGGACTATAGGTTTCATTACAATATATATTAAATATAAAAAATAAGGGAAGAGCATGCATTACTCTATTGCTAGCTAGGCATCCATAGCCCTGATAGAGATACTTTGGGCTCCACTTCTCCTTCAATTATTTTCTTTTTATCATGATGCATGGTACATTGATGTTATTTCATCATGTAAGCCTTTTGATTTTTTTTAGATTTTATTTTGCTCTTTTGAATCCATTGGTTCTTTCTTTTTTTCTTTTTTTTTTCTTGAATAGAAAAAGAAGAATTGGAACCCTAGTGAGATAATATAATTATAAAACAAACCCATTAATAGAACATCCTTACCAGCTACATCTATTCCTAGAATTATCATTTCTAACATGTATTCAATGTGATAAGTGTATTTGATCTAATAAAACAAGAAAAAAAAAAATTATGAAGTACTCTAAGAGAAACTTCCACATGCTTGGTAAAGGTATTAAATTGTGAAACCATTCAAAATTATCCATAATTACCTACCTTCATCCTAAAGACTCAAACACACAAAAATACACGTAATCTATAAACTAGTCCTAGAGTGTCAAGATTTTAATTTTCCTTTATTTTACAAGTAATAATCTCATTTGGTTTATATTTTAACTTGGTTATAGTTAGATAAAACACAAATATGATCATTAGAGTATGTAAAGAATAACTAATCTGAAAAACCAAGAAACTAAACTAAGAAAGCACTAAAATCTAATCTAGAAAACATGAAATCTAATATATGAAATAAAAATACTAAAAGTATGAAATATTAATCTAGAAAGTAGGAAACTTGTCTATGAAAGTAATAAATCTAATCTAATCCTAAAACTACATTCATCTATCGCTTGTTACTCAGTAACATCAACTGATGGTAAAACCCTAAAATAGTGCTTCAAGAATGATCCATTAACTAGATATGTGATCCTTTTTTCTTAGATTTCCTTAAAACAAAATATGTTATTTCCTATGATATATGAAATATATTATGGTCCAATCCATAGTGGAATAATTTGTTGTGTTTTCCTTTCTTCTCATGGGTTTTATCCTAAAGTAGCATCAGATCTTAAATCTTAAATGATTCGACTTTTTCTCTCTTGTCAAACCACCTCTTGGCTACATCATGGTGTTTTTTGAATATTTGTAAGGCTTTAGTCCTTGAATCTTTCATTTTGATTATGTCTAACAACCTTGTTTATGCTTTATCACTCAGTTCTATGTAGTGCTATATAAACTAATATGTGGGAAGCTTTAACATAATTAGAAACATGGGCTTGCATATTTATACCAATAGGTAAGGTGAATATTTAAGTGTTTGCTTATGTTTAGTCTGGTCTACCCAAAGATCAAACTTTAATAAATTATTCCAATACTTAATCTTGTCTCTAGCTAACTTCTTAATTGCATTGATCAGATTCTTTTTTGTCGATTCTACCAATCCATTTCCCTAAGGGTAATGGTTAGAATTTGACTTGATAATGATTTGATTATCATGTTCCCATTCAATAAATTCTAATAATATAAAATTTAATCCATTTTCAAAAACCAAAGAATTGGGCATGTCAAATCTATTTGTTATGTGTTTCTCTAAAGACTGAATCACATTGTGTGCTTTGTAATTCTTTATGGCTATGGCCTTGATCCATTTGGTATAATAATTATATCAATATTCAAGAATTTATGGATTGCTAAGGAATTTGGGTTGATGAAACCAATGAATTTTAAACCCCATTGGGTAAATGGCCTTCCTTTAACAACTGGTTATAAAGGCATTGCTACATGTACTTCTCTCTTATCTAGAGCTTGACATTCATGGCATGTTCTCACTTGATCATGAGCATATTTTAAAATTGTTGGATAGTAGTAGCCCATTCTTAAGATATTATTAGCTATGGTATTTTTAGAAGGACAACCACTATCTATCTTCTGATGTACTAAAATTTCTTTAGCTTCCTCTATAGATACACACTTGAGATAAATACCTTCATAATTTTTTTTGTAGAACACTCTCTTATTAATCATGTAATAAGAAGATTTGAGCCTAAAATCTCTTTTTATCTCTCTATTGAGCTCCTAATAATAATTTACTATAAGGAAATATTATATTATATCAATATACCATTCTCCTTTAGATACTTTATCTTCACATGCCTCTTTATTTGTGATGCACATATCTAGTTTAGTAATTAACTATATAATGCCTTACTCTAAAATGATCCTTATAAGATTGATCTTTATGTCAAATTATTGTAGCATGGCCATCCATTTTCCCTATCATTATCCTATCTCATTTTATGATAGGGTGAGCTTGATAGCAAGATTAGGTATGATGGTAACAACTTTATTACTCAATATGTAGTGCCAAAACTTATTCACTACTTTGACAAGGGAAAAAAATTATTTGTCAATCATTGAGTACCTAAGATTTGCATCTTTTAGGTTTGTACTCATGAATTCAATTGGATGCTTGGTCTCATCTTTGTTCTACATGATGATAGCAGTAATCAAATGCTCTAAATCAAATGATTATAGGTATAAATATTTATTAAAATCAAGATTGATCAACATTAGAGCCTATGATATTATGTCTTTAATGTCATATAAGGAATTTTGGACTTAAGATGTCTATTCTATTTTGGAATCCTACTTGAGCATGGAGTTTAGGGATTTGATGAGTGGTAATCTCTAAAAATCCTAAGATGAACTTCCTTATGAATTTAACCTTTTTGAAGAAGGATTTGAACTCCTTATTGTTTGGTGGATAAATTCTAAAAATCACCTTAATTTTGTTTGGATCAATGGTGATCCCATCCTTGGTGATGACGTGCCTCAAAATATTATGTTTAATCACTCTAAATATAATCCTCTTTGGTTCCAATGAAATATTAAACCTTTTGCATCTCTCAAATATGGACTGTAGGTGACTTATATGGTCTTTTTGATTCTTTGAAAATACTGTAAGATCATCAATATAAAGTATTATGTATTTTCCTATTAGATATTTGAATTCATGATCTATGGCATGTTGAAAGGTCACTATTGCATTTATTAGGCCAAATAAAATCCTCTTATGTGCATACATTCCACACTTCATAGTGAATGCCATATTAATTCTATCATTAGATTACACCAATACCTAATTATAACCTACAAATCCATCCAAGAAAGACATCATTTTAGAACCACTTACTCTTTGTATCACCTCATCTAGAGAAGGCAGAGGATAATTATCCTTTTTAAAAGCCTTGTTTAGATTTATAAAGTCCACACATAATCTGACCTCACCTTTTTTATTTCTTATTGAGACCAAATTGGCCAACCAAGTATAATGCTGGACTGGGAAGATGATTTTTGCATTTAAAAGATTATCTACTTCTCTTTGAATGAGAGGCTCTAGAATAGGATTGACTAGCCTTTGCCTCTATCTCAATGGTTTGTGATTTGGCTTCAAGGCAATCATCTGAGTGATGACCTGAGGGTCATAAAATTTTAGATATTCATATTTCTAGGAGATGGCATCCCTATATTGAGAAATTAAATCCTTTACTTGATATCTCTCTATTGGGGTACACTTGAGACCAATATTAACATAACATGGGCTATGATCATCTCTTATATTTTCCTTTCTAAATTTGGATTCAATGACCTTTTATTGTTTTAGTTGTTGTGCTTGAGTATCTATGTCAAATGGTCTCTCTAAGGAGACCAATCCATCTAAATTTTGATTTTCTTTGAGCTAAAGAATGCCCTCTTTATTTGATTCCTCTTGACATATGTTATTAATTTCCTTATCATTGATGACTTGGGATTTAAATTACCATGAATTGGTTTTAAAAAAAATATGTTGATCATCATCAAATATCTAGAAATTTTATATTTTACATGGAATAGAGGGGCATGGTACTGATTTAATTGAGAAATTTTTAACCGTAGATTCTTGTAGCATTTCCATATTAGTAGTAATAATAGATAATGAATAAATGGTCTAATTTTTCTCTCTATAAAGTGTTATGATGTTGAAATCTTCAAAGATTTCAATAAAGTCCCATCCTCTATGCTTGTATCTCTTCAAATATGATAGCTTGCATTGTTATTTATTTCTGACTTGGTTGACCACTAACTCTGAGTCACCAAATAATAATATCTCCTTTCCATTATTTTTAAGTACAAACTATATTATCATAATTAAATCCTCATACTCATCTCTATTATTAGTGCATGGAAATTGAAACCTATATGATGCAAATAATCTCTTACCTTATAGATTGACCAGATTGATTCCCATTCTTGATCCTTACTTGGATCTAGTGAAATCAAAGTGAAGAGTCCATAGCTAATTGAAACCTTCATGTTCTAACCTTTTTACTTGATTATGAGTAGTAAAAGTATAAATACCAAGGTTGGGTGAGTCATACTTTACCTCTTTATTCTTGAAATTATAATCTATAATAGGGTACTTCATTCTTAGCTCTTTGTCAAAACTGATCTAATTTATAACTCCTCTCCATGACAACCATATATGAGAAATTTTTTTAGAGAGATATTTTTTGAGAGTTTTATACCAATCCTTGTTAAACAATAGACCATAGATTTTAATTATGTCAACCAATAGAATATCAATGGTCATTTGGACTCTTGGCTTAGAATCTACTTGAATCTATACATTGTTTAATTCTACAACTACTAGGACCACTATCTTGTCCAGTTGAGAAACTATCCTCTTTGAAGGGCTTGGTATCAAACTAAGATTTTTACATATGGATGTAAGCATGATAGTTGTAGATGCTTTAGAATCAACTAAAATTTTATGAATTTTTTTACCAAAATCCCATATATTCATTAGAAAGGGTAAAACTTATAGCTTACTCTCATAGATGATGTTGGTGTTAGATGTCTTCACTTTATCTGTAGATGCTTTTGCTTTCTCCATAGGTGTCTTTCCAATGATGGACATATAGAGTATCTCTTTTTGTTTAGTGATATATGTTAACTCATGGAGATTTATATTTGCCTTGATCTTGCTTATATCCTCAACAATAGCATATCCTCCTTTTCTTAGTTATTCTTTGATCTATTGCTAATCATTCCACTTTGGAGGGGGTGGATTATTGTCTACCTTGGGATTACGAGGAATCACCATGATATTTGAAGGAGTCAATTTTATGAGTGGTTATCTATTCCTTAGATTTTATGCACCTCTCTAGAACTATTGGAAGGTGTGAACTTCATCGATGTTGTCTTTAGGCTCATTATCATCTTCACCCAGAAAGGAAACTCTTGAGTTCAAAGAACATGTTGGTGATAGAAGAGCTAGGATTTGGATGATACTTAGGTATATTATGCATCTAATCTTGTTGAACCATATCTCTCTAAAATATTGTTGAAGGTATATTTTGGATGTATTGTGAATTCTACACCAATTAGGAAGAGCCATCTTTGTTATGTTAATTTTTAGAAGCTTGTTATTTAGGCCTATTGAATGCTCTATTTTATCTATGGAATATATTTTTATGATTACAAATTTGGCCATTTTTATTTCCCATATTCCTTTGTATATTCAATAAATCATTGCTTAACTTTTGACCCATCTTCTAAATAGAATCCATCTCTACCTTTATGTAGTCTATACCTTATAAAATGGTAGTTAGAAGTACAATTGCTTGATATTTATGTTGATATCCATTGCCTATCACATGATTATTCGAGTAGATAAAACTTAGCTATGTTATCTGCATTAGAGGAGGTAATGTGTATAACTAGTTGTGCCAAGACATTATACCTTACTTATGGAACTAGATTTAGTGATGGAAAACTATAATTGACATTAGGCACTCCAAGCATATGAGTATTAACATACCTATCTATGGTGATAGCCTCTTTTAATGCTAGTGCCAAAGTGGTAGTCATAATTTCTATTCTCAATAACATGAAGCGATAGGGTCCAAGGCATTTTTTTACATTTTCAATTCTAGTACCACCTTTGGCTTATATCTTGGGGTCAACTAGTTGTACATATTTTTCCATGTTGTGTTGAAAGAATAGATGGGCTCATAATATCACCTCTTCATGATAGTAAATTACTGATATACAAAACTAGGATTGGTGACCTATCCAAACTATGCAAGAAAAACTACTTGAAATTCATCCCAAGAAGTGATAGAATTTTTAGTTAGATTTAAATACTAATCATAAACAACATCCATCAAAGTAAAAGGGAATAATTTTCATGCAACATATTCATGAATGACATTCATTAATATTAAATTAGCTTTAACTGATTTGATATGTTCATCTATTATCCTTGCTCCTAAAGGAGAAAAACATGGTAGGTACTTTTTGGGATTTCAAGGAAAATCATGCATATCTCCTAAGATGGCGATAGTATATCCAACTAACTAGGGATATTGTTGAGGCATTGGTTGATTAATAGATAAAGGGTTCCTTACAAGTAAGGGGTTTCTTATTAGAGGGGGATTGTTTTGAATGAGGGATATTGGCATAGCTCTAAGTCTCTTATGATTTATCAAGGTCAGACTAGAAAACTAGCCTAGGAATTAAATCTGGTCACTCTCCTTGGTAACTCTAATGTAACTTTATGAAAATGATAATTACTACTATCAGAGGTGTTATCCTTCCTTCTAGCACTAATTAATTATTGGTGTGGGTTTCATGTAGACTATAGTCATAATGAGGTAGCCATTAACATTATATGATCTTAATGGAGGTAAAATCCACTCCATGGCATGAGTTATAGGTATACAATTTATTTCATCCTATTTAAGGAATAGTGGGTAGGGCATGTAGGTTGTTGAAAAGGCCTTTGGATAGAGGTGTGGTTCTAGTAAAGGTAGTGAATCTCTACATGAGTTAGCTGGGTTATTATTTGCTAGTCTAGAGTGAGTAGATCTCAAAAAAAACTAAAAAAATGAGGGAAGGGTAAGGCATAAAACAAAGATTCTATGCTTTTCAATAAGTAATTCCTTGGTTGGTTTCTATAAGGATAAGTGCTTTCATAATCTATGCCTATTGCTAGTAGTAATTTCACACACACAGTCAGACATGGCTAAGATGTCTAAAGAGATAAAGATATAAGAAATCCATAAGCCTCAAATAAAGGTTGATCCTTTAGGGGAAGTTATTACACACCCTTAATCAGGAGATTATGGCTCAAGCTAGTGAAGTATCTAAGGTAGTTGTTGCACACATAAAAAAAATGCATCTAAGAAAGCACTCATTCATAGTCAAAATTGTTGGGTGAATATTTTGTCACCAACTAACTAAGGGAAAAATAGGTGTTTCAACCATAGCATAGGGAGATTTATTAGCCAAATGTGTAGGTTGACCACATCAAAAGGGGATAAATCTCTCCTCTCATCAATGGGAGGTTCCCTATAACTATGGTATATTAATATACTATAAATATAAGTTGAAAATAACACTCAGAGTAGGATAACACCATCCATCTCTCTTTTTTCAGAGATGATGTTCACAGACATAGGAAAATTATTAGGTGATTGCTAGAGGTACTTCTCTTCTTTCAGAAGTAATACTTAGTCAACACTCAGATTCCTTCTTAGGTAGTAAAAGTAATTGGATGTAGTAACACAGTAGGATGAAGTGTAGAAAAAATTCTCCACCTCAACTGCCAAAGAGTGAAATATATGAAGGATAATGGGGACACAAATTTGTCCTAAGATCTTTTACATAGATATAGAAAACAAGACACTAAAGACCATTATGGTAGCACAAAGTCTCTCCACAGTCAGTTTTAGGACACCTTCCTGATTACTTCCACTAGCTCTACTTGTTAAATTAAATGGACAAGAATACTTCTAAGAAATAGACATAAGAATAATTCCCTAAATAACACAAGCTATTCCAGCACAAAGTCTGAAAAGTCACTTGTTTTCTCATTCACATAATAAAATATGATTAACAGTCTAAGCTCAAAGTCTCAGGAATGCCTTTCAATTTGGGTAGAGTTTAACTTCTGATAATAGAGAGATCTCTCTTACAAAATGAGATATTACAATATATATCATTCCAAGAAAGACTTTGGTGTTGGTTTTCATGAAAATGGCCCATGCTAAATTAAATATCTTGAATACCTATGACAAGACCATTCTAGAAAAGGTCATTATCCTTGAATTTGGTGTTATAAATCATCTCAAATGTCTCTTCCTAAGCATGAGTCATATGGTCTTCTTTATGGCACTTACACGGCTGTCCATTCATCTTTACTTAATGTAAAAACATAGGCCATGTCTTTGAATGCTCGCGCTCTCTAATGTCCACTTGGTGGATTGTTTCACCTACTAGAAATAATTCTCTTACAAATATTTTTGGATTTCCTATAGTTGTTCTCTCTTTCCTTGTCATGTTTTATCCTTCCTTGGTGATTTGAGCTCTTAAGGCTAGCTTCTCACTTTCAATGGGTTTTTTTAGCTCCTTCTTTGGCCAGTCACTGAGTTTGTTCATAAGGTTCGTGCCATATTTGAAAATCAATAGATATTTCATTACCTTGAATTTGACATCCATGGGGATGTCATGATCACTTAGTCATTTGAACCATTATGAACCCTGAACCTTAGAGTTCAACATTTCAATGGTTCAAAGTGGTTCAATGGTCGGTGGTTTAATCAACTCTTCGGTTCAATCTCTTGTGAAGGGACACGTCCACTTTCTTTTCCTTCTTCAGTTGAACCATCTTTGGACTTCTTTAAACCTTTGATCCTTTGAACCATATCAATTCAAATTTTAATGGTTCAACTGTTCATTCTCTTTTTATGAATCCTTTTATTCTCTAAGTCTATTGAAGTCTTTGAACCTTTGAACCCATTAAACCCATTAAACCTTTAAAACTTACAAAGGCATGGTTTAATGATTCAATGGTTAAAAGTGGTTCATTATATTTATTTTAAGCCTACATGTTAAGTATTTTGATCAAACCTTTGCATTGAACCATCCTTAAAACACTAAAGAAATGCCTTGAGTGTTTTAAAATTCCTTTGAAGAAAGCTCACCTGTTGAACATATGACTTCCTTAGCTGAAAATGCTTGAATATTTGAAAATTTTGAATACTCAAAACATTTTTGAGAAGGGAAGAGATCATTTTGGCCTTCAGGACCAAAATAGTTGATATGTTGTCCCAAAAAACAAGTGATGGATTTTGGGAACAATAGCTAGCTCCAGTTGGAGAACTTCCATCAATTGTAAAAATAATTAAAGGGAGTAAAATCCAGAATATCAGTGCCTTCATGTATGACATTAGGCTACAAAATCATACTACCCAAAAATAAAGGTGCAAAAATAAAACAAAATGAACCAAACAAAACAAAACTAGAGGCTTTACAAATATGTACAACTGATGTCATCTGATACTTCAAGGATTGAAGTGCTTTAGATGCTGCCCATTATGAGGTAGTGAAAAGGGTGTGCCATCTTGATACTTCAATATAAAACTATTCCCACCATTAAGCTCATGAATAGAAAATGGGTCTCTCCATAAGGAATCAAATTTCCCATGCATTCCCTTTGGTTCTCTTCTCTTATCCCATAATAAAACTTGATCTCCAATCTAAAATCATGGGATTTTGTTTTCTAGTCGAAGAGCTTCTTCACCAAACTTTTATGCACAATAATTCAGTCCACCACCATAGTTTGTTGCTCCTTAAGTTCATTCAACCACATGATCCTCTTATTGATGGCATTTTAAAAATTTGAATCTTCTACTACCTTTGCCAACTTCAATGATGGTAATTTTAGGGTGATTGGTATCTCTACATTGAGACCATATAGAAGTTGGAAAGGTGACATACCTATCACCCTCTTGGGCATAATTTTGTCTAGCCATAAAGCATCAAATAGTGCTTTGTGCCAGGTTCTTTGATTGTCATCTACTAGCTTCCTGATGATGGTGACCAAGTTCTTGTTGCTTGATCTGTTTGGCCATTTCCATGTAAAAAATAGTTAGAATAGTGGGAGAGGGTAATCCCATAATAAAAGTAGAAGTTAGTAATCTCATGGGAAGAGAAACAAGCTACATTATCTATCATAATCTTGGTTGGGACCCCAAACTTGGAAATAATGTTCTCCTTGAGGAAATTACATACAACTTTTGAAGTGGCATGCTTGGCTGGAATGGCCTCCACCCACTTGGTGAAGTAATCTATAGTTATGAGGACATAATCATGTCCAATGCTTGAAGATGGTTTTACAATGCCAATGAAATCAATTTCCAATTATTGAAATGGCTCTTTGATTACTACTAGCTTGAGAGGCAATGCAGCCAATTTGGGTCTTCCAATGAACTATTGACATAGTTCACATTTATGCACCCATTTATATGTGTCTTGAAATAGGGTAGGCCAATAATACATGGCTCATATAATCTTATGGGTAGTTACAGGCATATAAAAATGTCCTCCACAAGCCAAATTGTGGAAGGATTCTAGAAGTTTATTCTGCTGCACTTTATCCATGCAGTGAAGGAATACCCCATCAAGGTTCCTCTTATACAACCTATTTTCCCATAGAATAAAGTTGGTAGCTTTCAACTTGAAAGTCCTCTTTTCTTTATGAGATAGGTGAGTAGGATGCTCATCGTAGGTAAGGAAATGAGTGATATTCAAATAACACTCATCCATAGTGGTGACAAAGAGAACTGTTGGTGTGTCTCCCACTTCTATTTTTTCATGCCTTGTTTCTTCTGGTATGCTGTCAACAATTACTTAGTAGAGACCCCTTCCCTACACCAACTTCATTGGTTTGATAACTAGATAAACTCCTAAATTTTAGCAATCTAATTGCCCCTTTTTGTTCCAAATTCTTGATGAGTTAATATGGACTTGACTGTTGCATCAAAAACTAGGGCAACAACGTGTGAATTCAAAATGTAAAAGCAGAAATGCTTTACTACCTTTACCACTGCATAAGCCTGCTTCTCCAATTTTGAGTATTTTATCTCATGAGCTTTGAGGGGAAAACTCATGAAGGATATGGGAGATTCCATACCTTTGTTCTGCTGAACTAGAATTGTTGAAAGTGTGTGTTCAGAAGAATAACTATACATTATGAAGCCTTTGGTGTAATCTAGATAAACTAGAATTAGGTCATGGGCAATAGTTGTCTTGATGTCTTGAAATGTTGATTTACCTTCTTCATTCTAGCTAAAAGTGGCCTTTCCCTTCATCATGTCCACAATGTGGTGGGTCTTCTCTATGAACTCATGGATGAACCTTCATAGAAAATTCACCTTTTTGAAGTAAGAGTGAACTACAGTCTTACTAGTGGGTAGAGCAAGCTCTTGGATGGATTTGACTCTTTCTGAGTTAATCTTTATGCCTTCTCAAAATATAGTGTGTCTGAGAAGTTTTCCTTTTGTCACCCCAAAAATTTAATTCTTGGGATTTAGATAAATGCCATTCTATCGACATCATTCTAGCACTTGTTACAAATGACACACATAATCAGGATGATGCTTAGAAAAGACTATTAAATCATCAAGGTATACCATAATGAACTTACCCATCTCATCTCTAAAATTAAGTTCCATTGCTCTCTGGAAGGTGGTGCCAGCATTCATCAAACCAAAAGACATTATTTGATATGCAAAGGTGCCCCAAGACGTAGTAAAGGTAGTCTTGTGTTGGTCTACTTCACTAACTTCTACTTGATTGTACCTTGAGAAACCATCTAACATTGATAACATCTCTAAACCAGTCATTGTCTGAAGGACTTGATCCATGATTAACAGAGGGTAGTTATCCTTTAGAGAGGATTGATTTAAGTTTTTGAAATTAACACAGAGATGAATTTCACCATTCTTTTTTCTCATAGGGACTGTGTTTACAATCCACATGGAATGATGGATTGGAAAATTTATCTTGGCTTTTAACATGTTTTAAATTTTAGATAGAATGGTACCTGATATCTTGGGGTTGTACTACCTAGATTTTTACTTATAAGGTAATGAATCACTCTTGAGAGGAATTTCATGGTAAACTTCTTCAGGCTTGAGTGATTTCAGGTCATCATAGGAGTACACCAAAATATCTATGTACTAGCAGAGTAGAGCAATGAATTTAAGCTTCTCATCAGGGGTTCAACACTTCCCAATGTTGATGATCTTGGGATTTTCCTCCATATTCAAATTTATTTGATCAAACTCCTGGGAGGCACTTGAATCCATTTGTTGTTGTTTGATGAACCTATCATGCTTATTAAATAGTTTCTCAAGGGAAACCAATCCTTTAGGAATTTTATTTCCTTTAAGCTGCAAGAATTCTTCACCTGCACCTAAATTTGTTTTAGGGGCTGATTCCTATGATAGGGGCTTGATGCCTTCAAAATGAAGCTATTTAAAGCTATCTTTTTGTTTTAGAAAGGTAATGATTTAATTATTACCATTGAACACTTGCCAATGATTGGCATTATCAGGCACACTTGGTCAAAAGACTAGTTCGATAGTGTACATGTCTCCTTTAAAATCTGGGTGAGGAACCATGAGAGTAGTAGAAATAGCTAATGTATTAGCTCGGTCATTAAACTCTCTGGGCACTATAGAGATACTAAAAGCATTAAAGCTTTCATTTGATCCCAAACTATATTACGATAATGGCACAATCTCTCATTTTTGGTTTGATACAAGTTCCTCACCTATCAAACCACCAATTCAGTGTCTCCTTTGGCATGAACAAGCTTAACAACTTTATCTTGAGTAGCCTTTATACTAAGTAGCATAGATTCATATTCAGCAGTGTTGTTAGTGTTGCTAAACTACAACTTGTAAGCACAAGGAAATATATCTCCTTGTAGAGATATTAAAACAATCTTGGCTCTAAAACTAGTAGAAGAGTAGATACCATAAAATTTCAAAATCCATACGCCACTAGAAACTACTCCTTTCTTAGATTTTCCTTCATTTGGAGGGGAGGGTCCTTCTACACCTACACTATTCTGTATTAATTCTTTTGCTATCTCATTTGAATCAATTCCTAGATCACCACCTATAGGATTTTCATCTACTAAAACATGAACATCCTCTATGGTCAAGAAGTAATTACCCACCCCTGAAGACTCAAATAGAATTTGAGCTTTAAGAGTTGTCATTTGGGTGACAATGTAATTCAACTCCTTTTTAGAGAGTAGCCTCTACATGATGCCTTTGATAGGGATCCTTGCCTCAGATAGGTCCATACTTATTTCTCCACCAACATCCTTGTAAAAAATTTAACCAATAAGGATGCCGTAGGAGGCTGGGATGTCGGCCACTAAGACTGTCATCTTAATTCTTTTTCTTAGATAGGTCACAAAAGCAAATTGGGCATCTTTGATTTGTCCCAACAAAGGGGCTTATTTGTTTTCCATGGAGAAGCATCTTCCAAATGTCTTGGCTAGTGTGAGGCCAAGAGATTTTGCCACTTTGGTAGGCATGACATTATCAGATGTGCCTAAGTTGATGATGCAATTATTCAACTGATGACCATTTATCAATAGGGAGACAAAATGGTTCTATCTTCTTGGGAGTAGCAAGAGGAGTAATGACAAGATTATTTTGGGTGGATGTGGGAGTTATCTTTAGAACAGCTGGTCCTATAGGGATGGTTTTATTCTTTACACATTGAACCAACTCATCTAACTACTTAGGGTTGGACTGCAGGAATTTAAATTTAGACATTTGAATTTTGGTTTTCTTGACATGGTCGATTATATCAAATGTCTGAAATGAATTAGGAACAGGGGAAGGTAGTTCATCCTTCTAGTTTTTAGGAGGTCTAGTAATGGTCTATGAATTTAAAGTAGAAGATGAAAGAAAACTTGATGTACTTACCTTTTTAGTGATCACCAAGTCTTTTGATTGAAAAGCCAAATTAGTTCCCCACTTAGCAATTGAAATTGTTGGTTGAGCTCGCTCCTCTATTTTTTCCTTATCAATTTTCTAGGCTAACTAGTTCTAGGACTAGGTGAATATAGCATATGATCCATCAAACACTTCACCTTTACTTCTAGGTTCATACTAATAATTTAGGAAACCAATGTTGGAGTTGTCAGTTGATTCATCTTAGTCTTCCACAAAGAGATCAATGCTAGCTTCCTGGTTCAAATCAGATTGGAAAGAAAAAATTTATTCTATTTCAAGGTATCCAACTGCTGAGTTGGCTGGAGCTACTTCAATAGCAAGTTTCCCTTGAGGGAGAGGAAGACAACTAGCTTCCCTTGATTCTTGGTAGTGTTGCCTTGGTATGACTAATTGGGGAATGTCCTCCTTGGTATATCTCAGTACAAAGGAGGAATAGACATCCCTTGCACCATTTGATTTTTGAGAGCTAACAACTCATTTGCCAGGTTTTGTACCATTGGATCAATGGTGCCTATAGATGGATATTTAGAGGATGAAGAATATTTACCTCTATTAAGATCTCTCCTTATCTTCCTCACCAAGATGAGATCATCTTCCACCTCATTAGCCAAATCATGCACTGCAATAAGGTCTATGTGGCTAGCACATCTCAGTAGAAAACTCACTTCAAATTACTAAGAGTTGATGAAGAAGCATTTGAGATTCTTAGCTATTAGCTGAGAAATTGTAGGAATCATATTCCTCAGCTTATCAAAATTGGCTATGAAATATCTCATTGGTTCATGAGGCTCCTTCTTCATTTGTGTGAGCTAAGCTAGTAGGGTATGCACATGTTCTACAGGCTTGAACCTAGCTTCAAATTTGGCTTTGAGAGTATTTCAGTCAGTCATTGATTGAGCTTATAGATGGTAGAACTAGTCTACAACATCACCTTGTAATGTCTCTACAAATAGTCTGACTGTACATCTCATACTCCACACCTATCATGCTACAGGCTATGTTGAAGGTTACAATATGTTCATCAGGATGAACTCTCCCATCACCAAAGAATTTGGGGAAATTCTTCCTTGAAATATGTGGTAGCTCATGTAGAGGTGGAGTTAAATTGAGTGGGCCAAAAGAGTTACCCCAGGGGCCTTGAGCTGTCATTGTATGACTATGGAAAGGGGGGATAAAAAATATTGGTGGGGTATGTATGGGCAAAGCTTTGCTAGTAGAGGAAAAAGAAGCTCTACCTTGTATTGGTGACTTGGTGTTGGTAGGAGGAAGACTCCTAGTTCGTTGAAGGTGAGGTTGTGGAGGAAATAAATCAAAATTGCTTTGTTGTACCAACTCAAAAATAGGGTCAACAATAGCTTGAGCTTTCTAGCTTCTTATATAACATAGAGCTACCAGATTCTATAATAAAAATGGAAAAGAACTAGCCCTGCTTTAGCTTGGAGCTTGATGCTCCAAACTGCTAATTCTTCACTAGTAGAGTCACCAAAAACTATTGGCATGGAGCTAACAGAGTAGATAATAACAATGAAATGTTTAATCCCTACAATATCTGGTTTCATAGATCAAAGTATATAATGGAAATCGATAAGGATATCAAGATGGAAAAGAACTAGAATAACTCATTTGATTCCCAATGGAGTCACCAAAAACTATTGGGTGAATATTTTGTCACTAGCTAACTGAGGGCAAAATAGGTTTTCAACCACAACATAAGAAGATTTATCGGCCAAATGTGTAGGTTGACCACATCAAAAGGGGACAAATCTCTCCTCTCATCAAGGGGAGGTTCCCTATAACTATGATATATTAATATACTATAAATATACGCTGAAAATAACACTTAGGGTAGGATAACACCATCCATCTCTCTTTTTTTAGAGATGATGTTCATAGACATAGGAGAATTCTTGGGTGATTATTAGAGGTACTTCTCTTCTTTCTAAAGTAATACTCAGTCAACAACCAGATTCCTTCCTATATAGTAAAAGTAACTAGATGCAGTAACATAGTAGGATGAAGTGTAGCACAAAGTCTCCACCTCAACTTCCAAAGAGTGAAATATATGAAGGACAATGGGGGCATAAAGTCATCCCAAGATCCTTTACAAATATATATAAAAAAACACACTAAAGACCATTATGGCAACACAAAGTCTCTCCACAGTCAGCTTCAGGACACCTTCCTAATTACTTCCACTAGTTCTGCTTGTTAAATTAAATGGACAAGTATGCTTCTAGGAAATAGACATAAGAAAAATTTCCTAAATAACATAACCTATTCCAACACAAAGTCTGGAAGGTCACTTGTTTTCTCATTCAAATAACAAATATGATTAACAGTCTAAGCTTAAAGTCTCAAGAATGACTTGCAATTTGGGTAGAGTTTCACTTTTGATAATAGAGATATCTCTCTTATAAAATGGGAGATTACAATATATATCATTCTAAGAAAGACTTGGGCACTAGTTTTCATGAAAATGGCCCATGCCAAATTAAATGTCTTAAATACCTATGATAGGGCCATTCTAGAAAAGGTCATCAGCCTTGACTTTGGCATTCGAAATCATCTCAAATATCTCCTCCTAAGCATGGGTCATCTAGTCTTCTTTATGACACTTACATGGCTATCCATTCATCTTTACTTAATGCAAAAAAACATGCCGCATCTTTGACTACTCACACTCTCTGATGTCCACTTGGTAGACTATTTCACCTACTAGAAATAACTCTCTTATAGATATTTCTAGATTTCTTATAGTTTTTCTCACTTTCCTTGCCATGTTTTGTCCTTCCTTGGTGATTTGAGCTCTCAGGGCTATCTTCTCACTTTCAGCGAGCTTTTTTGGCTCCTTTGGCTAATCACTGAGTTTGTTCGCAGGGTCCATGTCATATTTGAAAATCAATGGATATTTCATTACCTTAAATTTGATGTCCATGGGGATGTCATGATCATGTAGTCACTTGAACCATTATGAACCTTAAATCTTGGAGTGCATCAGTTCAATGGTTCAAAGTTATTCAATGGTCAGTGGTTCAATCGGCTCTTTGGTTTAATCTCTTATAAAGGGCTGCATTCACTTTTTTTCCCTTTTTTAGTTAAACCATATTAGGACTTCTTTGAACCTTTAAACCTTTGAACCATATCAGTTCAAATTTCAACAGTTCAACAGTTCATTCTCTTTCTTTGAATCCTTTTATTCTCTAAGTCTGCTAAAGTCTTTGAACCTTTGAACCCATTAAACCCATTAAACCTTTGAACCTTATGGAGGTGGGTTTCAATGGTTTAATGTTTCAAAGTGGTTCATTCTATTTGTTTGAATCCTACACATTAAGTCTTTTGATCAAACCTTTGCATTGAACCATCCTCAAAACACTATGGAAGTACCTTGAGTGTTTTAAACTTCCTTTGAAGAAAGCCCACTTGTTTAACTTGTGACTTCCTTAGCTGAAACGGCTTGAATATTTGAAAAAATTGAATACTCAAAACCTTTTTGGGAATGGAAGAGATCATTTTGGTCCTCAAGACCAAAATAGTCGATATGTTGTCCCAAAAAACAAGTGACATATTTTGGTAACAACAAGAATTATGAATCAATTTGAACTTGATTATCTTAACTAATATGTTTACCAATCCTTTAATAGATGTTGCACACCTACAAATTAGTACACCAATCAAAATAATCAATAATCTATTTGTAACTTTTACACACTAAATATTATTGAAACATTAAACCAATGAAATTAACAACTAATTACATAGAAATTGGAAAGAAAATACATAAACACATTCACTAATGATCAAAACTAATGTTTCTCTTGTATTCAAAAATTCTCTTAAAAAAATCCATGTTGGATTATAATTGTTTATATAAACTTTGGGAAGGGGACAGCTCATCCTCAAAGTTCATGCATGATCATTACATATGATAGTTAGAATGTGTAGTTCTAATTATGTTTTAAAATTATATAAGAGTCTAATTGAAGTTATCCACTTAAAAAATCCTTTTCCAAAGATATGAGACATGTGCATATGAAAAAATATAGAGGTATTTTTTTAATTATAGCTTGAATTGTAGGTAAACTACAAATATATGAACCATTTACAAAAAATGTACATGCCTCTTTTTATATGTTGTGAGAATAACCTATTGATCTTTTAGATTAGTCACCTTCAAATGGGACTTAGATATATGCATGAAGTACCAAAATAACTCTACCAATGTTTTAGAACTAGTGGCAATACTATTAGCTAAGACTAATCTAAATTGTGTGTTGCATGCTCACCCATGCCTTTTATAGAATTTGGATCTTCTCTTTTATATTTATCATTTAGACTAAAACATGTGTTTTCATTATTAAGCTCAATTATAAGACCTAATGTCTATTGATAGATACAGTTGAAAAATCTAAGTATTCTTCAAAATATTAGATTTTGAAATGTGACACATCTTAATACCTAATTGAGTCTAGAATATTTTAAAATTCCACTTAAGACTCACACTATCAATATTTTACATGATGGAAAATGAGCATGCCACTTGGCAACTCCATGAGGCCTCAGTGTACTTTGATTGTTTTTATGGCACTTAATAGCTCTTCATTGGTTTTGGGACCTTTGAAAAGTCATTATTAATTTTATACCATCAATATGTTTGTATTAGTTTAATGTATTTCATTAGGTATATACACTGAGATCTCATGATGGTGACACTTATCACTTTCATGGATATTTGGAATTTCAACTTGCTCTCACATCATTTGATCAAATGGGCCCAAGAAAATACACATCGTAGGATATTAAATTTTGTATTTACATGAAAATTAACTGACATCCTCATGATCATCAAATGACATATACATAACTACCAAATTTAATTCCATGAATTAGTCTATTGTTGAGGTTAAATTTGATGTTTATGTGACCATCAAATGATGTCCTTGTGACCATTAATGACATAGGCATGACTATCAAATTTAATCTCAGAAGTTAATCATATTATCAATGTTAACTTTGACATTTGCACAAATGTCAAATGACATCATTATGACCATCAAATGATGTTCATGTGATAATCAAATTTAATCTCATCATATGACATGTGCCATTTCCTTGAGGCTTCTTGCTCCTACAAACATAAGCATAAAATTACTTAACATAATATTTTGGGAAATAAGTATAAAGGATCCTACATAAACATTATATCCCAAGTTCCTAGTATTTGTAAAATATGATTGGGACCCTTATCTAAAATATTAAATCAAGCTCAAAACATAATGAAATGCTCTATAAGCAAAGGTGCCACTTGGTAATCTGGTATTTATTTTGGGGAAATTGTTGTGGGATTTCTATAGCAATATTATTTTGAGGGAATTGGTTGAAGGGAAATATGTTTAATATAAAAGTCTTGAAGGAATTGGCCAAATGGAAAAAGTGATGTAGAGATAATGCACTTCTATATCAAACTATGCCTTTATCCTACATTCAAGATTCTCTTTACTATTATTCAAAAATCAACTCTCATAGTCCCTTTGGGAAATCATGAAATAATGACTATAATATTCCTTAACAATGCTTCATATGATCATGCCTACACTAGTTCAAATTATCTTTCCACTATCAACAAACCATCTAATAACATTCAATAATCTATATCATACTCTATTCATGGGCTCTCTTTAACTTCTATGAAACTTTTACAAGATGTCACTGTCAAAGTAACATTGTATGGGAGTAAACAAAAAACAATGAATATTTAAATCACATCAATACTTTCTTATCTCTTATAAGACTCCTTGCATCCCTACTTAAACAACTAATTAAATCTACCTACACACTTACCTCTCACAACCTTTTTACTAACCTTGAACCTCTAATATCCCTATTTTTGGACAAGTCTCATTTTTTGGAGAATTTAACATACTTTATAATAAAATATTTACATAATTAATGACCCTTTTAGGCTATACAACTCCCACTTTTACCTTTTAGCACAAATCCCAAGGCAACATACCCTTGCTTCTTTAATCCTTCCCTTAATTATCCCTCCAAATGAGTAAATCTCCTTAAACCAAGATATGTAAAAACTTTTAATTAAATCTATTGACATTTTCATATACCCATTTTTCTCCCCCAATTAAATCTATCATTTCAAGGCCTTCTTCTTTGGACAATTTCACTTTTACCTTACTACCCCTTCTCTTTTTGGCCTTCACTAGACCTAACACTAAAACATAATCCTATTTTAATAATTTTCAGCACCTAAAAACTATAAAACCTTTTTAATAAATGAGAGGACATCAATTTATGGAAGATTACAAATTTTCATGAGTTTTTAATGGTTAAAACTCATTAAATGGATAAAACCCTAAAACCTAGGGTTTCAAGCAACTATCTAGGTTGAGAGTGCAAATAATTAAATATCTTTATATAAAAACTATTTAAAGAAATAAAATTGTAAAAGGTCTTTATAATTATAATACACATTTATCATTCAATTAGTAAAGTCTCATAGCTTTTAGGGCACTCAGAAACACAAATTCTCAATTCTTTCTTACTATATTCTATTAACCAGAATAAGGCAGGCAGGGTTTCATTATCCTTTCAACTCATAAAGAATACAAAACCTAAAATTAGGTTATAAAAACCTTTAAATACATATATAAGCCTTGATCTATCATGTATTAATATAAAAACAAGTTCCAACACATTTTGACATTATGTAGAATTCTTGGTTTATTAGATGTAGGTTCTCAATGAACACAACTATGATCAAAATAAAACTCATCACTTTCATCATTATATATTAAAAATATATATTTATATCAACTACTCATACATATCTCCTTTCCAATATTCCATACAAATAAATTATAAAGTATAGAATACTCAGTTCATAACTTGAACAAGATTGTAGGACATAATTCCCATTTAACAGTCTTAACTATATCCTAAAGAATGACCTACTATCAAGCCAATTTTGTATTCAATGTAGAAAATAATAAATATCATATGATCATAAAAGCATAAATATCATTAAATAAAGTCACTCACCATTTTATTTTTCCATACACACATACATTTTGTTCATTCATGCAACTCAATACATAGTATTTTGAAATCACCAACATTCTTGAATTCAACAAGTTTTTTTATTCACATCCTCATTATTTGTCATCCTAAAATGGGATAATAGGTTAATATTCCTAGTAATTACTCTCTTAGACACTAAAAATATTATATATGACTAAAAAATCTTATAACAAGACTCATAACTAATTCTTGATCAAGATTTCACTATCAACTCCTAGTCCAACATAGGGTGGCGGACTACCACCTCACACTATATTTGCTAAATATATTTAAAACCACTTTTAGGACCTATAAATAGATAATAAATGTAATTTTCAATGTTTTTCATCAATTATAAATCATGTAAGAACCCTTTCTTATTCTGATCTAATTTTTCAATTTTGGTTGTTTGACATTTTGTCAAACACTTGGCATGTAATCTAATTTTTTGAGTATGCTGATGGTTTTGGATATTTGTTTGATGTTTTTTTATTTATGTTTTTTTGTGAAATTACATAAAATTATAACATAAAATTATATAATACAACGTCATATAAAGGGACACCAATTGCTTCATATTCCTCTTTAAAACAAAGTATATCAAACCTAATGAAGTTCTGATGTGAGAACAACAACAAGCAATTCAAGTCTCATTTTCACACTAAAAGGAAGTTTATTGACAAGAAAAACATATCTGGTTACAATGAAGTAATATTCAATAATAAGAGAAATGATTTGAAGAAAATAATGGCTAGATGTGAACTAATTTTTTAGACCAATAACTCCTCCAATGTAAATATGCAAATTAAGCTCAAAATATTGCCCAAAACTCCTCCAATGCAAATTTTCTAGAGAAAATATGAAACCCTTGAAACCCTAGACTAAAATTAGGTCCAAAATTTGTTGAATGTAGCCTCAAAATCCTTGTACTTTTAATCTAAAATAATGATACTAAAATCTAAAACTAAAATCTGCAATACCTCCAAAATCTTAGTTGTCCAAAATATAGGAAAAATCATATAAAATTAGGGACAACTCTAAAAATTCAAATAACACCTTCAAATCATGCCAAAAAGTCCCTAGATCTGGTTACCTAAGGTATAAAATGCATAAAATTATTTATCACTCCAAATCTATAATTTATCTCCAAAAATGGTTTCAAACCCTAGCTAGAAATGATCCTAAACTATTCACAAATCTACAAATATGTCCACAAGTGAATCCTAAATGAATCCACCTTTCAAATAGTGCTAGGTTTTCATCCAACCTAAAAATATCTAAGGTTTTTCATCCTTAGATTTAACTTAATCTAATATTCAAGCCTTTTCAATAATGCATAAGAAATATCAACTCAATAATAGATGCTCAAATGCCTTGCACTCAACTCCTTTTAAAGGAACCAAGGAACCCTTGATTTGAAAGTCTAAAACACAATGTTGATTTCAATTTGGTGATGCCAACTCTCTAAAATCTCCTCTACACCTTGGTGCTCAATTCCAAATTAGATTGGAGGAACCCTAAGAGTTAAAATATGATCAAATGATGTGAAACCCTAGGTGTGAAATCTATATGTACACTCTCTCCTTCAAGCCCTAGGAGGAAAATGATAGAGTCCTTCAAAATACATAATACCCAAATTGCCAAAAATTCATATAAAATCACCCAAAGATGATAAAAATTTGAAACCACTTTCAATGGCCTTTAATAATTCCCAAACCTAGTCACCCAGTGTGGATAAATTTTATATATTATTTTTGACCTCTAAAATTACCAAAACACCAAAATAGGTGTAAAAACCCTAGACAAAATTATATCAAACCCTAGTAGTTATAAACCTACAAATAAAATACCATTTCCATATCCTTCTCAATGCCAAATACCTAAAATAATCTCAATGGCAAACCCTAGGTGGATTTACCTCTCCAAGTGGTGTTGGCTTGGATGCAAGTCCATGAAACTAATGAAAGGTAATATTTTTTTAACAAATTGAGGGAGAGTATCATATTCCTCAAACATGGTAAGTATTTCTTCCCTTATATCCAAATACATTGAATCTTTACTTGTATATGTATATGAGTCACTAGAGTGCCTAGATTGACTTGAAAGAGAATCTTCATAATGTTCCAAATTATGAACTAACCTTTTTTGAGTTTGAGCAAGGTCCTTAATGATATTTTATATGCTAGGCATCTTTCCCATGATTAACTAACTTGGTATCCATAATTTAAAATCAATCCAAACTAAAATGCAATCAAATGATTTTACCTAATAGGTTGGCAAGATCCAAGCTCTGATACCACTATAAGAACCCCTAGCGATCCTTCACTATTTTTTCTCAATTTGATCGTTATTCAGTTTATCAAACACTTGCCAAGTAAACCTCTGAATTCTAATTTTTGCTTCTGATATGAATTTTTGAGTTTTGTTGTTTTAGTTTTGGATTATTTGTGATGCAATTATAAGTACCAAATAAGAGAGAACATAACAAACAACTTATCAATACCAAAGTAACCCTTTATTAATGACATATGATGTCTAAATATAAATAAATCAAGTCTAATATGGTGTTTATTCAAACTATAATAGCAAGTATAGACCCTAAGTATTTGAGTGTTCAATAATTATAACATACCTGGATGATGCATAGTTCTAATTTCAATGAGATAAGCAATGTATAAGACCATATGATGATGAAACAAACTTAGATTTGGAGTCCAACAAGTCTAATTTTTTTGAAGATAACTAGAAAGTCTAAAACATAATGCTGATTTCAATATAGTGATGCCAACACTCCAAAATCTCCTCCACACCCTAGCACTCAAATCCAAATTGGATTGGAGGAACCCTAAGATTTAAAATATGATCAAATGATGTGAAACCTTGGGTGTGAAATCTATATCTACACTTTATCCTTCAATCCCTAGGAATAAAATGATGGAATCCTTTAAAATACATAATATCCAAATTTCCAAAAATTCATATAAAATCACCTAAAGCTGATAAAATTCTGAAACCACCTTCAAATGATACCAAAAATTCCTTATATTTAGTTTCCCAAGGTAGAGAATGTATAAAATTCTTTGGCACTCCAAATATATAATTTAGCTATAAAAATGGGTTTAAACCCTAGCTGGAAATGATCCCAAACTACTCATAAATCTACAAATATATCCAATAATGAATCCTAAATAAATTCACCTCTCAACTAGAGTTAGGTTTTCATCCAACCTACAAATATCCAAGGGTTTTCATCCTTAGATTTATCTAAATATGAGATTGAATCCTTTGCAATAATGCATAAGAAATATCAACTCAACAATAGATGCTAAAATGTGTTGCACTCAACTCCTTTTAAAGGAACCCTTGACCTTCTAGAAAGATCCAAAATAAGCTCCATAAAGCTTTTATAAGAATATTTTAATATTTCGTAAAGTGACTTTATAATATTATTTTATTTTTCACTTAAGTCACTTTAAGAATATTTAATAAAGTGACTTTATAATACTTTATTCTTTTATTTAAGTCTTTTTAATTAAATTAAATAAAATAAAGTTACCTTTATGATTTAATTTATTTATATAACTTTATAAATAATTAATTTAATATCATTCCATTATAACTAATAATTTATACTATGGGAATAAAATAGGCCATGTTCTTTATAATACTTTATTCTTTTATTTAAGTCTTTTTAATTAAATTAATTAAAATAAAGTTACCTTTATGATTTAATTTATTTATATAACTTTATAAATAATTAATTTAATATCATTCCATTATAACTCCTAATTTATACTATGGGAATAAAATAGGCCATGTTCCTCTAGAAGATGATCACTCAAAAAATGGGGAGATTACAGTCTTCCCACCTTGAGATTGATTTTTTTCAAGCAATCACATGTGTCAATTCTACATTAAACTTGATTATTACAACAAATCCCTAGATCCCACACTAATATAGGACCTTGGTATGTCTTCCCATGTGTATCTCCTTCAATCTTTCACTTCTCCACTCTGATATGAACATCACTATACCCAACATTGTGAAGTAACTCATCCTTATTCCCATGAAATAATGCACCAAACATGCCAATGTTGAAATTCCATCTAAATAGGATTGAACTCTCATGGGTGTGAAGAATGATAATCATAGGAATATAATCAATCATACCCATCCACCACATACTACTGATATGAATTATAACAACACTTTTCAAACTAAAAATCCCACTCAAAATGATGCAACAAGTATCTCTAATATCAAAGGAAGATGAAATCTTATCACTATACTAACCTTCAACTAAAGAAGGATGATCCCAAAATTTCTAAATTATTTGAACAACTTCTTTCCTAAAGGACCAACCTAAAATCTCTAAGATTAATATTATGAAACAACCATCTATCACCAATGTGAGAATTCTAACCCAATGAACTAGGGCTGAAAATTCCTTGCTTGGGAAAGTAGAATAACCCTGTATCATTTTGATGTAATTCAAAACCTAATGGTATAAGCATGAATTACTATTATCTTCTACATTCTCCATGATGTTTTATTCATATATGCTATCTCCTCTCCAATTGTGATCAAATAATGAGGCTATTATGATACAAAGGCAAGTACTACATGGTGAAAACTTTGTATGTAGTGTGGTTCTTTAATCCTCATCATATGTCCTTACATTACAACAAGATGAATAAAACCATGAGAAGATATAAGATGGATGGTCATCGTCACAAATCCCACCTTTGTTTTGTACCTCTTGAGTTTGACTTCATAGATGATATCATAAGCTACTATCCTAAGGTGTGTGTTATACTGAAAACTTCCCCTATGAGCTATCATACTTCCCTTCTCAAGGCTTCCAATTCTACATATTAGAGAACTGATATCCATAATGATTAACTCAATCCTTTTCTTGAAGAACTTAGGTCTATAAAATAGGATAACATGATGTTCATCCAAGGAGAGAAAAGCACAAAGGCACATCTTCAAAGCTGAGTTGAGATTAATTTTGCCAACATCATCCCTTGCTACCCCATGGGATATATATGCCATCTCTTCTCTCATAAATATAAATTAAGCCTTCAATTAGCTCACCAAATGAGGTGTCTCATCAATCTAATGAACCAAATCATGTGCATGATATGAAATTTTAAGATTGTTCTTAACAACAAACCTCCTCATTAAGTATCCACAAATCTAGGTGCTCATCTTGCTTATCCATACTAATAAAATTAGAATTATGATCATAGATTTTCAAGGTGTCTTCCTTGCTTTTTCTTGTATCTTCTTCACAGATAAGTTTCTCCTCCATGAGTGCTAGCCTAAGAGGTGTGCCTAGCTAAAAGTTATGTGTTCTAGCTACCATATCTATCACAAAACTAATCCTTACCTTCACCTCTTTGTTTGATATGATTTTAATTTTCATCCAATTCCATGGTGTGGTATTGATAACAAAACAAACATTATCAAATTATAATATCTTATTTTTAGTAAATCTCATAATCTCTACAATAAAATCTCTAAGACAAAGTGCCTCATATAATATTGGAAAATGTTCCTCCATTGTGGATGATGTATGCTCAACCTAAACACAATCACTTATGTTTCCCTCTACATGTGTAGGTATAACACTAGTGACTGATCCACTAAGTGTGTGCCCAACATAATCTCTAATTTGAGCCTTCAATGGGTTCTCTAAAAGGGGAAACTTATGAAACGTATGGTGTAAACTTGATACCCAAAAAAAATTGAATCATGCTTCTTCTCTTGTTCACATTCATCTACATGTTCTTCTTACTTCCTCATCTCAATAGGATTATCCCTTGTATTCTTCCCTTAGAAGAAATAGTAATTGAAAATAGGCTTATATTTGTTGTCTTGCTTGATCTATATGATTTCAATGTCCCTTGACTTCTTGCGAGCACTATTTTTCTTGGGCAACCAACATTTTTACCTTCCTACCTCTTTGTAACCATCCATCACACATATCTTTTATCCTCTTAACATATTCCATGGTATGATTTATAAAATAGTTTTTTTTGGCATGAATACATAATATATTCCTCATGTTTAACACACAAAACATGAATGCTAACATTGAAATACTCTATAACATGATCATCTTCATGTGTAAAGGTTGTAAAACCATGATTTTGCAAAGATAAGGGATTATTATTCCAAATCAAAAAATTAGGACTTGTCTCATACCTTTATATAGTGCACTCAACATCCTCAAGCATCTATTCCTTCCTTGATGCATCTTCTCCATCAAGTGATTGAATATGTGTTTCCCAATACAATTCACATGTCTCAAGATTAGATTGATTATTCACATCATACCTCTTCATGACATCTTCAACATGTTTTTCTTTAATGGATAGGGTGTAAATTTGTTCACTTTTAGGCTGGTCAATGAATATTTATTTGCCACACTCTAAACCAAACTCATCATAGAGACCTTTGAATACTTTAATTGCAGATACACCAAGTCTTTCATTATTGTTTTGTTATATAGATTGTCTTAATAGGGAGTCATCATATCACTACAAGCTATGAGCTAATCTCTTTTGTGAAAGAATAAGTTCTTGCTAAAGAATATTCAAGATGTTCTTAATACTTGGTAACTCATGCTTCTTTTATTTCCTCTGTTGCTTTCTCCTATCCATCCAACAATTTATATAGTAGTAGAATGAGATTTTTTTCTAACCTCTTGTGGAAGTGTAAGGTACCCTTTATGACAAACCATTACATCATCAAATTTGGAACCCATGATTCTAACTACATCAAAAAATCTAACCCACTAGGTTGGTAGGATCTAAGATCTGATACCACTATAAGAACCCTTGTTTATTCTGATCTATTTTTTCAATTTTGGTTATTTGACATTTTGTCAAACACTTAGAATTTAGTCTGATTTTCAAAGTATGATGATGGTTTTGGATGTTTTTTTGATGAATTTTTCTTTATGTTTTGTTATACAATGACATTAAATGATAACATACAATTATATAATGCAACATCATAGAAAGGGACACTCATTACTTATTATTCCTCTTTAAAATAAAGTATATTAGACCTAATGAAATTCTAATCTAAGTATAATAGCAAGCTATTCAAGTTTGATTTTCACACCAAAAGGAAGTTTATTGACAAGGCAAACATAGCTAGCTACAATGAAGTAATATTTGAGAATAAGAGCAATGATGTGAAGAAGATAATGGCTAGATGTGAACTAATTTTTCAGACCAACAACTCCTCCAATGTAAATTTGGAAATAAAGCTCAAAATATTTCCCTTAACAATGCCCAAAACTCCTTTAATGCAAATCAACTAGGGAAAATATGAAACCTTTAAAACCCTAGACTAGAATTAAGTCCAAAAGATGTCAAATGTAGACTCAAAACCCTTACACCTACAATCTAAAATAATGATACTAAAATCTAAAACTAAAATATGTAATTCCTCCAAAACCCTAGTTGCCTAAAATATATGAAAAATCATTTAAAATTAGGCATAGCCATAAAAAAAATTTAAACCACCTTCAAATCATGCCAAAAAGTCCCTACATCTAATCACCCAAGGTAGAAAACACGTAAAATTCTTTAGCACTACAAATCTATAGTTTAGACCCAAAAATGGGTTCAAACCTTAGCTAGAAATGATCCCAAACTACTCACAAATCTATAAATATGTCTAATTGTGAATCCTCAATGAATCCACCTCTTAAGTAGAGTTGGGTTTTCATCCAACCTATAAATCTCCAAGGGTTTTCATCCCTAGAGTTAGTTGAATCTAAGATTCAAGCCTTTGCAATAATGTATAATAAATATCAAATCAACAATAGATGCCCAAATGCCTTACACTCAACTCCTTTTAAAGGAACCCTTGACCTTCTATAAAGATCCAAAGTAACCTCCATAAAGCTTCTAGAAGAATATTTTAATATTTCCTAAAGTGACTTTATGATACTTTATTCTTTCATTTAAGTCGCTTTAATTAAACTAATTAAAATAAAGTTACCTTTATGATTAAATTTATTTATATAACTTTATAAATAATTAATTTAATATCATTCCCTTATAACTCCTAATTTAGCCTATGGTAATAAAATAGGCTAGATTCCTCCACAAGATGATCTCTCAAAAAATGGGGACATTACACATCATCACACTCTCTTAGACCATCTATTACATTATAAAAAATTTAATTTCCCTTTTGGTTGGAAAAATAACTATGAACTCAAATTCAAATTTCACTCACATCAGACACATTCTAGATCAATTGTGAGCATTCGAAGATAAACCTACATCATACTCCTAAGGGGAGACAAATTTTTGACACCCGTGTTTTTCATCTTTCAAACACTAATATAGATGTGTGTGCTCTTGACTACTACACTTATAATTTATATTTCCTCTTTCTATCTTCCTCCATGCTATACCTACAAAATACAATAAATCATTACAAAAAACATGTTCTTTCTGATGACCTTGAGGCATTATCCAAATATCCTCTTCTCTTGCTTGTTTCTCTTACTCCCAAGCACCTTCATGTGCTTTGTATGCTTTACTCTCCTTCTTTAAATCAATCATCAATGCATCTTGCTTCTCTCCTTGCATGAATTCTCCTTCATCTTCCACTTATACTTCAACCTAAATATCTAAAACTTCTTCATATAGAGTGTCATCATGTGCTTCACTTATTCTTTCCTTCATTAATGCCCTTATCTTGGACACCACTTTTGCATTCCACAAGTCTATGTTCTCTTTTGTAACCTCCTTAACCATTTATATATACATTTGATGAGGATCAAATCCATATTCTTGCTTCCAAGACTGATACAAACTTGAATGTCCCACATAATTCTCCTTATATTGCTATCTCATTGCTCATTTGGATTCACTTGCATACTCTTGAGTGAGGATATATTCATTATTCATGTTATCTTTCTTCCACAATGGCTGACCTACTTGTTCTTATATCATCAACATGACTCTACCTTTAGTCTCTTCTTTATCTTTAATTATTTTGAACACCACTTAGTCATATGCTTCCTCTTTTTTTCCTTGAGCCTATGAATGGGATCAACTATCTCTTCCTTCTTTTCATCTCTCAAACTTGTATTTACAAATACCAATACATAATTAAATTTCAAAACATGAAGCTTGATTTCCTCCTTGTCCTTCCTATTTTGTCTTCATATCTTTTCCACTAATTACATGATTGGCCACTTTAGTGGTTTCTTTCTCATGACCCATCGAAGATGTGGGTTCACAATCTCTTTCAGCTACTTTATACTAGTCAACATCTCATCCATTTATTGCCTCATCTCTACCATTTATCTCTCTATCTCCATCTCCATCTTCTTCTTGGTGTTTTCATGCACCATCTTCTCTTTTTGGCTTTCATGCTTAACCCTATCTTTCACTTTCCTCTCTACCTCTCCTTTCATATTCATCTTGAGTACCTCTCTTGGGTACACTCTTCTCTTTGTTTTGGTCTCATTTGGACCATCTCCTTTATTTCACACTTGGAACCTTCTATATTAGACCTCACTTGGGACTTTCCTCACATGTGTCCTTCACACTTGGACTATATTATCTTTTTTTAGATATATTTATGAGTTTCTTTCTCTTGAGCTTATTGATAGTTCTTATACTTCAAGGCTGCCACCACAATACTTATTATTTTCTATCACATACTATTAGCAATGTATTCAAACTAAATAATCAACCACAAAATACATTATACCTTCTCTTTTTCCTACTATCCCACTTTGTCTCTCAACAAGACTCCTTGCTTGTTTACCTGCAACTTCATGTAACATGCACAATGTATTCAGCTTGTATATAACTTTCCTAGAGCATCTAGATGGATCTAATACCAAATTATGCAAAGAAAAATATACTTTTATATCAAACTTTGCCTTTATCCTACATTCAAGATGATCTTTGCTTCATTCAAAACTCATTTCCCATTGTCCCCTTGGAAAATCATGCAATAATGACTATAATATTCCTTCACAATACTTCATATGATAATGATACTCTAGTTCAAATTATGTTTCCACTATCAATAAACCATCCAATAACTTTCAATAATATGTATCATACTTTGTTCATGGGCTCAATTTAACTTTCCTAAATTTCTTACAAGATGTCAATGTCAAATTAACCTTGTATGGGGGAAAAAAACACAATTAATATTTAAATCACATCAATAATTTATTCTCTCTTATAAAATTCCTTTGCATCCCTACTTAAACAACTAATTCAATCTACTTGCACACATACCTCACACAAACTTCTTACTAACCTTGAGCCTCTACTAACCCTATTTTTGGGTAAGTCTCCTTGTTGGTAGCATATCACATACCTTCACAAGAAAATAATTACATAATAAAGGACCATTTTGGGCCATACAACTCCCACATTTACATTTTAACATAAATCCCAAAGCAACATGCACTGGCTTCTTTAAGCCTTCCCTTGATTAGCCCTTCAAATGATTAAATCTCCTTAGACTAGGATATGTAAAGACTTTAAATTCAATATACTAAATTTTTAGATACCCATAAGGCTCCCCCAACTGATCCATCATTTCTAGGCCTTATTATTTGGATAATTTCACTTTTACATTATTACCCCTTCTTTTGTTGGCCTTCCTTAAATCTAACACTAAAACATAGCCCTATTTTTGTAATTTTACATATCTAAAATATTTTACACATCTTTAATAAATTATAATACATAAATTTATACAATATTACAAGTATTCATGAGTTTTCAATGGTTAAAACTCCCTATATGGACAAAACCCTAAAACCCATGGTTTAAAGCAACTATCTAGGCTGAGAGTGTAAATAATTGAATATATTACTCTATAAATAATTAAAGATAGAAAAAAAAATTAATTTTTTTTTATAATTATAATACACATTTATCATTCAATTATTAAATTCTCATAACCTTTGGGGTACTCATGAACACAAATTCTTAGTTCTTTCTTACTATATTCTATTAACCAGAATAGGGTAGGCAGGTTCTCTTTATCCTTTCAACTCCTAAAGACTCCAAAACATAAAATGGTGTTATAAACACCTTAAAATACTTATATAAGACCTAATATATCATGTATTAATCTAAAAAAAGTTTTAACACCTTTTGACAATATATAAAATTATTTGTTTTTCGGACTATAAGTTCTTAATAAACACAACTATGATCAAAATGAAACTCATCACTCTTATCAATATATATTATTAAAATTACTTTTTTGTTAAATATTAATACATATCTATTTTCAAATATTCCCCTTAACTCAATGAGAAAATATATAATACTTAATTCATAACTTGAACAAGATTGTAGGATGTAATTTATGTTTGACAGTCTTGACTTTATCCTAAATAATGATCTACTATCAAGTCAATTTTTTAATCCATATAAAATATATAAAATATAATATGATCATAAAAGGATCAAAATCATGAAATAAATTCATTCACAATTTGAGTGTTCCATACACACATACATTTTATTCATTCATGCAACTCAATACACAGTATTTTGAAATCGCCAACATTCTTGAATTCAAGAAGTTTATTTGTTAAAATACTCATTCCTTAGCATCATAAAATGGGTTGAGAGGTTAATTTTCCCAATATTGACTCTCTCACACAATAAAAACACCTATACATTACCAAAAACTCTTACAATAAGACTCATAAATGATTCTTGATCAAGATTTCACTATCAACTCCTAGTCCAATGTAGGGTGGTGGACTGCCACCTCACACTATATTTTCTAAATATATTTAAATAAAATTTTAGGACCTTTAAAGAGACCATAAAATTCATTTATAATTGGTTTCATCAGTTACACATCATCACACTCTCTTAGGCCAACTATTACATCATAAAAAATTGAAATTCCCTTTTGGCAATAAAATTAGCTATGAACTTACATTCAAATTTCACTCACTTAAGACATATTGTAGACTAACTATTAGAATTTCAAGATACCCTTGCATCAAAAAGGCTCAAGGTATTTATCTTGAAGGGTAAGTATTGTAGGCAAAAGTTCCACAACAAAATACCCTTTAGACATTTTGAGCATGACCTTTTAGCCATTTTGAAGTGGCTGCATGCCCTTCAAGACTTTTGTTCTGGACCCTTTCCCTCCAAGACTTACCCTTATGGAATTTTGTCCTGGGCCTTTTTCCCTTCAACCAATTCTGTCAAGACTTTTATCCTAGATATCTTGCCCTCTAGCCAATTCCTCCAAAATAATCTTTCTATGTAAAGTGTAAAACATTTGCCCTGAAACAAATACCAAATTACCAAGTGACACCTTTACTTGTAGAGAATTTAATTATGTTTTGAGATTTAATTAAGATTTTAGCTAATGATACCAATTATATTTAAATAATACAAAGACCTTAGTCTATAATTTTTATGTAGGATCCTTTATTCTTATTTCTAAAAATATTATGCTAAATCATTTTGTGCTTATGTTCACAAGAGCAAGAAGCCCCAAGGAAATGACACATATTAGATGATGAGATTAAATTTGAATACCACACAAATGTCATTTGATAGTCATGAATACATCATTTGACAGTCACATGAATGTCAAATTTAACATTGAAAATATGTTAAACTTCTAAGATTAAATTTGACAGTCATGTAGATGTTATTGATGGTCATGAAGACATCATTTGGTAGTCATCAAAATGTCAAATTTAACCTTGATAATAGACTAATTCATGGAATTAAATTTGAAAATCATTTAGATGTCATTTGATGGTCATGAAGACATTAGTTGGTGATTGCATGAATGCCAAATTTAATATCATGAAGTATATGTTTGGATTCAAATCAATATCTTATGATGTGAATTTACTCAGGCCCATTTAATCAAATGCTATGAGAGAAAATTGAAATGTCAAATCTCCACAAGAGTGATAAGTGTCACTAAAGTGGGAGCTTGGTGAATGGATCTAACAAACCACATTAAACCATTACAAATAGATCGATGATGTGAAATCAACAAGGACTTTACAAAGGTCCCAAAACTAATGAAGAGCTTTTAAAAGGCATAAAATCATTCAAAGTTCATTGAGGCCCTTTGGAGCTACCAAGTGGGATGATCAAATTCCATCATGCAAAGGATTGATGGTGTGATTCCTAAGTGGACTTTTCAAATATCCTAAACTCAATAAAGTATTGACATGTGTCACATTTTGAAAGCTAGTAATGGGTATAATACTTAAATATTTGGACTATGTCTATTAATATACATTAAGTCTCATAGTTGAGCTAAAGAATGAAAATGCATGTTTTAATCTAAATGGTGAATATAAAAGAGAAGATCCAAATTCTATAAAAGGCATGGGTGAGCATGTAATGCACAGTTCACATTAGTCTCAACTAACAGTTGTGACGTTGGTTCTAAAACATTGGTAAATTTATTTTGGTACTTTATGCATATATCTGAGTTTCATTTGAATGTGGATAATCTAAAATATCAACAAGTTTTTCTCACAACCTCTAAAAAGAGGCATGTACATTATTTTAAATGGTGAATCTATTCATAGTTTCAATATAGTTTGAGATATAATTATAAAAATTTGCCTCTATCTTTTTTCACATGCACATGTTACATAGCTTTGATAAAGGCTATTTTAAATGAATAACTATAAGTAGGCTCTTATACTATTTTATACCACAGTTAGAACAACATGTTCTAACTATCACATATAATCATCTTCCCTATAATTGGAGGATAAGTCATCCCCTTCCCCAAGTCTATATAAACAATTGTAATCCAACTTGGATTTTTGTCAAAGAATTTTTTAATAAAGTAGCAGTATCAATTTTGATCATCAATGAATGTGTTTATGTATTTTATTTCCAATTTTTGTGTAATTAGTTATTACTTTCACTAGTTGAATGTTTTAATAATATTTAGTGTGCAAAAGCTAGGAGTAGAATCTTGATTATTTTATCTGTTGTATTGATCTATACATGTGAAACAACTAAACATATTATTTAAGATAGTCATGTTCAAATTGATTCATAATTCTGATTATGCATGATTACTTTCTTGGATGTAGTTTTTTTGTGTGTAATAACTACCATAGATAATTTACTAGCTTGAGCCATAATATCATAATTAAGGGTGTGCAATAGCTATCCTAAAAAGAGAAACCTTTGTCTGGGGCTTGTGGACCTCTTACATCTTTATCTCCTTAGACTTATTAGTCATTTCTAACTATGTGTGTGCAATTAATGCTAGAAATATGCATAGGTTATGAGAGTACTTGTCCTTTTACAAACTAACTAGGGGAGTAGTTCCTGAAAACCATAAAAACTTGATTTTTTACCTTACCCTTCCCTCTTATTTTGAGTTTGTTTTGAGATATACCCACTATAGATTAGAAACTAGCCACCCAACCAACTCATGTAGATATTTACTAGCCTTATTAGAAACACACCTCTAACCAAAAACCTTGTCAACAACCTACATTCCCTACTTGCTATTCCATCAATAGAATGAAATAAACCACGTACAAAAAAATCATGCCTCGGAGTAGATTTTACCTCTATTGAGATCCTAAAATGTTAAACGATACCTTGTTATGATGGTGGTATGCATAAAACCCACACCAACACATCCTTTCTTGTAAACTTTGTCTCAACTAATTAATTTTTTACAAGTGGCATGACTGTGTTCTGATAATTTAAGATTACATCCTACATATGCAATTCTTCTTAAAATCAAGCTTAGATTAGAACAAGGTTTCAAATTTCAATGAAAAATTAACTTATCCATCATTCTTTTTTACTTTCTCTAAAATACAACATCAAGCTCCTATTTTAATAATCCATGATCAACCAAAGTTGAGAATTCATACCTAAATTTATAAACTATGTAGTTTCTTATGAAAATAGATAAAACTTTAGCTAAGAATTATCTAAAAGGATTTATTTAAAATCAAGGAACAAATTAACTAAAAATAAATAAATACAAATAGGCACTATATATAAACAAGGGACATAAAGGAAAAATTAAGACACAAAGAACAAAAAAACTAAATTAAGCCCTACACTAAATGCAGCATGTATGGAAAATTATTTAGTCTACTATAGAACCTTGAACCATGATTACTTATATTCAATGGCCTCTTCTTTTGGATGCGATCATTTGCATTCTTGTGACTTATATGTGATGTAGCTTGGTTTCCTATTAGTATTCTCTGATGCATGGATTGAAGATATTAATCTAAGACCTAATCATCTTCATCCCAAATTCTTATACTATATAATAGGAGTGTTATTTCCACTTCATCCATAGACAGGTAGTGGCTTATGCCATCTTCACCTAATAATGGTAGCTTAGCTAGTATCCTTAGATTGGCATCTTCATTAAGTTCTTTTTGAGGTGGAAATGGACTACCAAACTTTGCACAAAAATCTTCCAAGTTATCCAAAAAGTCTTCTTCATCCTAATAAATTGAATGATGTTCATCTAGACTCCCATCAAAAACATGTTATTCCCATACTCCTGAGCTTTTTATGAAATCATATGATAATTCTCAATCTATTTCACCCTATTCATCTTTATTTTTGATGAAGAAAGGCAGATCTTCTATCTAATTAGGCTCTATATTATCTTGGTTTAGAGCCTCTAAAATAATATCATCTTCTGGGAACTCTAGATAATTAGTGAAATCCTTAGATAAAGTATCCATGAGTTGTTCTATCCCATCATCTACCATCTCTAGCACTTTAATTTCATTTAAGAAATCATGGCATGACTTTTGCTAGTGATCATCTTCTTCAGGAGTATTCTACATTTTAGAAATAAATATACATGGGTTATATTTATGGATACCCTCTAAACAAAGATCATCTTGCACTTGATCATATCCATTTCTACTAACTCTTATTCATTTATATATGTTTTAATGATGATGTCTTGGTAGTATTTAATTGCAATATCTTTTACATCTTCAAGAATATGAGTCATCTAAGATGCAACTTCTTTGATTGGATCATCTTCATCTTCATCTTCAAGTGGAAAATCAAAAGCTTTTGTCATGAAAGCTTGAGATGCTATTAAAACACTAGATGTCCTTGTATTATTATCTTGGTTAGGAAAATTTTTAGTTGTATCCCTTTCACCTTGAGATGCTATAAAAACATTGCAATGATCATCTAAATCTGTATCACAAAGGTTCATTTCATGTATGTCATCAAATGAATTGTTATTATTGTTATCATGAAATCTATTTGTGGATCTATTGAACCTTTGAGAATAGTAGTTTATGTTAAATCCTTCCCTAGTATTGCCCACTTGCTTTTATAATTGAACGAAATTAGTGTTCAATCTTTGAACCATCTTAATTATGGATCCATCCTCATTCTTTGGTGTTTTTTAGTTATGGACTTGATTTTCATTACTAGTGGGCACTAAATCTCTGTCTTTATGGATGAAATCCATTCATATCATTGTTGAAGAACCCTAAATTTTAGCTAAGATAGGTAAGGATTAAGGTTATTTGATTCAAAACTAATGTTTGATTTAAGGTAGATGAATTATGATTGACATTAGGACTGGTATTTAATTCTAGGAAATTGGATTTGACATTGGGAATATTGTATTCCAGATGACCTTGGGGTGACATTTGATCATTGATTATTACAAATTTAACATAATCTAATGATAAAGTGTTTACAACATGAGTAGAATTTTTGAGAAACACATAAGTCCTGGGATCTAAATCATCCTTATAAATCTCTAAGACTAAAGCCTCATAAGGTCTATAAGGAGATATGGTTTTACTATACAACTTCTAGAATCTAGCATTAAAGGCTCTAATAGTCTCACTAGCATCCCTCTTAATAGTGGTGAATTATTGATATAGAATGCATGGACTAATTATTTTAACAAATTGATCAATAAATATTCTATTAAAATCATCCCAAATGACTATTAGATCTTCTAGAAGGTTAAGGAACCATTCATATGCAACATCATTGAATGTAAATGGGAACAATCTATATGCTACATCTTCATGAATAACATTTAGGATTCTCAAATCAAACTTAAATATTTTAACATGTTCCTCAACTATGATAACATCATTAGGGTTGAAATAAGTCAAATACATTTTAGGATTTATTGGTAAGTCATGTATAATTTTTGGCACGTTGATTGGAGAACCACCTAGCCAAGTCATACCTTTAACACATGAGCACCTTGAAATGGTAAAGTGTTTGAGACTTTGGAAATTTTTCTTAGCTAATCCTAACCTTGGGTAATTCTAGTTTGTGACTTTGAAACCTATTTAAAATATGATGCATCAAACTGATCTTTACAAAGTATAATGATTAAGTTTGCATGTTAAGCCAATTTTCCAAAAATATATGTAGAGTAAAAGTATATTTAACTAAATAAGTTCAAAGATACATCTAAACTGATGAATGAGAGGGATATTTACATCTCCAATCTTGAATAAATTCAAATTTACAAAGAATTGATCAATATTTGTAAAAAATTGCTATTACTAACCTTAATTGTGGGGAATACACAAAGCATGAACTACCTTAGCATGAATATCTATGGATATTCACAGAATATCAATCTATGTCTAAAGGAAGCATACATATGGTCTAAGACCATCAAGATAAATGATATTTACATAAATATTCTAAAATAAGCATACATATGTAAATAATACATTGATCTTTGCTCAAAATACACCATAATTAGCAAAGATTCTACAAATTAACAAAGATTTAACTAAAGGCCCTCATTCTAGTGTCAACAAACTTCTACTTGTTCATGCCTAAATGTATACCACAAGTTCCCATAGTTTTCAACAAACACTTCTCATTTTATAATTCCTAAGAATTCAATGCATGAGTTGTATGCTATGATAATCCTATTATCTTTGATGGAACAGAGGCAAAACAAGTGATTGTTTCAAAATATTTATATTACTTGATGGTTGGGAACTATGATGGTCAAATGGCATATCTATGTAAAATATGCAGTATATTATGCTAAGGATGGTGAATTATGTTTGAGAACTAATCTAAGATGTATATTTACAAAGACCATTAAACTAAGGTGATATCTTAAAAAAGAAGCAAAAGAAAGGGTAGGGCAAAAAGAAATGTTGTTGATCTTCATTCCAAACATCACAAAAAAAGTTCAAATTTCATCTAGGCATGCACTTAATTAATGTGTAACATGAAACATCTTAATCCCAAATCCTATCAAACGTCAAACAAACTCCTAAGGAAGGTGGAAATAATGCAAATAAAAACCCAGTTCACTTTAAAGATTTACCCCTACAAGCAAACAACATTAGCCCAAATGTAAGAAGAATAAGAAAATGAAATGAACCTAAAGAATTTTAGTCAACCTAGAACTGACATAAGTTAAAAACTCTACAATCAAATGTACACACCAATATTTCATAAGAACCATTTAAATCTAGAAATTAGAATATACAAGTGAGAGAGAAACCATGATACAATGAACACAAACAAATACTAGATAATATTTGAAAAATTCCTTGCTTATATTAATTACTCCAAGTTTAAAAATTGATTTTATCTTTAAGAATTCCCTCCTCTTTGACAATTGATAATGATCCTTTTATAAGATATAAGGTAGCATGTTAGTCAATCTTATCCAATTACATTTTTACAAGTGTATAAGATAGGTACCCTTTTGTTCTATTTTAGAATAAATGATTTTTTCTAATGGACTAACTTATAGACAACATGCTCTTATAAATTTCAAATGTCTTTACAAAAAGAATATCCTATTTTAAAATTTTATAAAATGTTGGTTACAAAGAGAACATTCTTATTTCATCTAACTTTGGGACCCATTGACTCATTATGGGTTGAATCATCTTCATACAGGTTATAATTCAACTCTTTGTACTTGATTATAGATAATACAAGGTCAATTTGAGGCTTACGTAAATATTTCACAATGTTTAAATGGTGGTAACATTTAGATTTTGCCTTTCATGGGTCCACTAGACCTTCAATTCCTATTGCTTGTCTACTTATGTGGCATTATCTTGGCACCTACATGGCATCCTTATGGAACTTTCATAGTGGTTTGTTTGTTAAAAAAGGAACTTTTTTTCTTTGTAAAATCCTCCTTTGCCTTGCCCCATCAGATTATTTTTGCTCAAATTGATGTAGGCCATTGATCTAGATCCCAAGAGTTAGATACCATTGGCTATCTTGACTATGTTTTTTATGGTTATAACATGTGTCATTATCACGTTTGTTCTAAGATATGTTGAAAATTTCACCTTGATCATGCTCTATTGGATGAACTTCATGCATCATTAGATCTTTAAAAGATGCTTGTGTTTTGAGCTAGGATTAGAGGCTTGAACTTTACACATTGAAATCACTCCATTTGATGATCTATGTCTAGGAAAATGCACTCCATTAGAACTTCTAACTGGGTTCCTCTAATGGTGACACTTATCACATCCTCATTCCTTTGAAAAGTCCTTGTCGATTGTGCACCATTAGATCGAGTGGGTATGAATCAATTTAGGTCATTATTTTCTAAAATATGTTTGATCTTTAATGAGTAATAGGCTCTAAGTTTATGCCACTTGGTAGTCCCATGGGATTTTTGAGATCTACATCTTATTAGTTCTGTTAGCTCATGTACTCTCACCATGTGGAAGTCTCACATTAACTCAGAGCTTCATTGAAAATTCTTCATTGATCTCACTCTATTAGATCCAATGGGTACTGAATACATACCATTGATTTTTAAAAGGTGCCTGATGTTTAAACTGAGGTCCACTACTTGACTTTTCAATCATTGATTTCACTCTATTAGATCAATTTTATGTGATCAAATGTGAATCATATATCCTGCAAACAAGACCAAAAGTTAAGCTCGAGAGCATATATAAAATACTTTGGATAAAAATATTAACTTGAGTTCTAAACATATTAAACAACCCTATGAATAATTAAAGTTGTAACATAAGATGTTAGCCTAAGGTTTTACTATATTAATAAATATAATTAAAACCTTAGGTTAAGAACTTACGTAAAGTCTATGTTATAGTAAAAGGGACCATTTTATTCTTAATATTGATCTCTTGCCATTGGAATGAGGTGATCCAAGTGAATGCAGACTATCAATTTCAATCCATGGGGTCAAGCGAGGTTGGTCCCATAGATTAGCATCCTTGGTTTATTGAGCCCATCTTGCATCATTTGATTAACTTTTCTCTATTAAACATGGGTCATTGATCCTATAAAAAACACAATGTTTATGTTAGGAATCAAATATATATGGATCTTATAAAAATATCTTATGATTAAGGTCTTGTTTATGTTAATAAGCATGAATGAGATTTTAGGATTAAGATTTTAGTCTAATTTATAATAACGTACCGTACATATAGTAAAGACATAGGGTAAAGTCTTAGCCTAAGGTTTTTTTCATATTAATAAATATGATAATCCTTAGCATAAGACTTTCGACTAAGACTTATAATAAGGAGACTATGCAATTATTTAGACCAAGATAGGATTTTTAGCTTAAAGTTTGGTTGTGTTGAAAAACATGACCAAGCCTTAGGATAAAAATTAAACTAAGTCAATGGTATGATAATGGTCCTTGTGCAAGTTTGAATTCAATTCAAAAGGAAACCTAGGTTAAAACATTAGGCATGGCCTAAACATGGATCTTATTAATCTTGAACCAATGACAAATAAAGATCAGCTTAAACGTTAAACATGTTTATCCCTAGATGATATTCCATTGATCCTATAATGTAGAATGACTTTATCATATATACATATAAGGCACTTGAATTGATTGGGAACTTTGTTTTGGAATTTTTAGCATCAAGGGAAATGTTTTTGATAAAATGTTCAAAACATTCCTCCTAAAGAGTCACTTAGTATGGAATTTACCTAGGATAAAAGTCTCAAAGGGCACTTTAAAAAAGGTTTGAAGGGAAAATATGGAGGGTAAAGGGCCATTTAGAAAGGCTAAAGGGAATTCTTTATGGAAAGGGGCCATTCCAAAAAGGTTGAAGGGTAGCCTTAGAGGGAAAGTGTTCATTTTGAGACTTCTAAAGGGTAAATTACATAATTGCCAAAGGTTATATGTCCTTGGGGTTATCATTTTGGTATTTTTTACATCAGAAAAAATTTTTGATGACAAAAGTTTGAAGGGTCATTTTAAAAAATGCAAAGGGTATATTAAAAATCTCAAAGAGTCATTCCAAAAAACCCAAAGGGTGTGTGCCATTCACAAAAAAATTGACAGATATTTTCAAATAAGTCAAAGGGAAATTAGCCTAAATTTTTTTTTAAGGATAATTTTATTAAGGGAAAGTGAAATTTGAAAAATTCTAAAGGATAATTCAATTAGGAAAGAAGCCTTGACAAAAAAACTTGAAAGATAGAGTATGCACCTAAAATTACTTGCTTCATTATTGTAGACTAATATTCCTATTAGTCAACACTAATTAATCTTAACATATTTTATTCCATAAATTTATCTTATTTCTATCCATTTATTTAATATCCTTCTTAAATTATCCTACATTCACTAACCTTATTCATCTCATTTGTTCATTAATTCTATCCTAATCTCTATTATCCTAGTCTAATCCTAGTTATCCATTATATGGGAATTTTAAATTCCCATAATCTCACCTACCCACCTTCTAAGATACACCATAGCCTTCCCTACAAACTCTATCTCTAATCCTCACCTAATCCCCCATATAACCCCCACCTAATCCTCCATTATTTATATTCTAATGGATAAGTATCTAGAATTGGAGAATCTCCTCCAAGTCTCTAGAAGTATTTAAACTAGAGACTTCTAAGGAGCTTAATATTACTTGAATAATCCATGGCCATTGATATTATCTCTCTAACTTCAAATTAAAACCCTTGATATTCCATCCTAAATCTATATAACCAAGGCTCCTCCTCCATGGAAGCCAATCACAAAGCTCATATCAAAGCCATGCCAAAAATCAAACTAGCATTTCTATAACAACATTATGCCAAAATAAATCCTCAATCAAGCATCCATCATCTTTGATCAAGCATCAATGTTAAAAATATCAGTCTAATATACAATCACAAATACATTAGAACATCCTAGACTAAGGTGATAAGAAGTAAGGAATTTGGTAAGGACTATATCATTCTGATTTATTTCATGAATCCTTCCTAATACGTAGTTTGTGTTTTGAGCTGAATTAGCTAGTTTAATTCATAGTGTGCTCAAAATGCTACTAAATTTTGGTGACCACTATGGGACATAACTCCCAATTAATATAATTTTATTTTTAGTAGTGTTTTTTTCTAAATTTTATGTCTAATTAGATCAAAAAAATCTTGAAAATTTTCAAATTTTACATGTACAGGTTAGAGTCATGACATTGCCCTGGTATTATCAAGATTGCATGACGTAGTCATGGTATTACCATCAAGACTTGAAATATTAATTTAACCATCCAATTAAATTCTAAAAGTTTTCCTAACCACACAAGTTTTTGTCTTTTGATAATCCTGTGACTTGATAGTCATGATATTATCAGGTTATTCATGATATTTTTAATCTGGGTCATAATTTTGTGCTTAAGCAACTAATAGTTTTATTGGTAGGTAGTGAAATACCATGAATTTTTATTTCATGATATTGCACTGAGAGTCATTATATTACAACTATAAGTTGTGACTTTGCAATTTATGATAAAAATATAAACAATCATCTCTTGTATTTTGATATATAGTTTTATATTAAAAAATTATGTTTTTGCAAGAGGCTCATTACTATATAGGTAGATATATAACCCTTTTTTATCATTTTATTCTCATGATTTATCTTATAGTTAACCACATTATTATAAGGTTTTATCTCTATATAGTTTATCTGTGTGCTTTGGTAGGGTCAACAAGAAAGATAAGATAGGAAGAGTGAAATGGACACAAAGACACAACCTAAAAACCTATTTTCATATCCTATCACAAAACTTTAGATCACATTATTTACATTGTTGTGATCTTATACTGAGGAATCATGGTATTGTAGTTCTAGTCATGATCTTGTAATCTAAATTTTTTTCATAATTTTGTTTGATCTTACAAGGCAATTTTAGAACTGAATCTAATTGAAATTACTTGTTCAACATCCTAAATTATACCCATTTTGATTGATAAATATCCTATTCAATCAAAACTTTGCATAACATCATAAATTAAATCTTTATTCCATAATAGTCATCTATAAATAATCATTTTTTCATTTAAATCAATCTATCATAACCTATATAAGAAATCTATCTGTAACCTAAATTTGGAAATTTTTGTCATTCTACACAATATCGTAATTGTCAATTTATTTTTAGTATTGGGATTGTCATTTTGAGTCATGGTTTTATGGTTATGACAAAATTACAACTATAATTTTATAGCTAATTATGATTTTGTCAATTTTAATCATGGTTTTGTCTAACCAGTCACAATTTTATAGTTAACCATCATGGCTAAGCTAGTTATAATAATATCATAACTCATAAATCATAGTTTTATCTTACTAGTTATGATTTTACACTATGTAGTTGTGATTTTGTATCCATTTTTACCTTAAAAATTATCTTTTGAGTGCATTTTTTAGATTCATTTTTGGTGAATTTTGTGTCACTCCAAGCCTCCCTTTTAAATCCCAAATTTCCTTTAGTGTTAAGGGGCTCTAGCCCTCGACCCCACCTTGTACCATGATAAGGAGTGCACCTAGGGTGCTGCCCATAATCCCCACAAGGGAAATTTCCCCTTGACTCCAAAATGGGTGATATCCCTTGACTCTATTGGGGGCTACTACTCATAGTTCCCTCTGTCATGTCCTACTCACCCCAAAGAAATTATAGATCTAACTCATTATTTTTTCAGGGTGTTTTATTTAAGGCATATTTGAACAACGTATTTTTTCTTACAAGGGTTATTTTTATAACATCAACTTTTTGGTCTAACATTTGGTTTTGAAAGTTACCCCTCAAGAGTGATTTATCAAAACTACTAATATTTTTGTTTTAAGACCCCTCTCTTATGTGCCAATCAAACCACTAACTTGTGGGCTTGTAGGTTGCTTGTCAAAAAATCCATTTGGCACTTTAAAAATCAATTTTGATTATATATTTTATCTTGTATATATCATGTTTTCTAAAAATCATCCTTTGTATATATTTTTTCTTTTGTGTGTCAACATGTAAATAACTATCATGACATGCTCTTCACACATAGGTAATTAAATCAGTTAATTAATCATATCATGTATTTTACATGTTTGTTAATACCTCTCCTCTAGGATAGAATATGATGTGTAATTGACATCCATACACATGCTTAGAATATAGGGGTTGGTGTTATAGATTTCATCACCATGTGCTAACCAAAATCCATGTTTTGGTAGAGTATAAAAATCAAGGACAACTATTATTAGGTTAAGCAATTGACCCCATATAGGTCATCCATGAAGGGGAAAAGTTAACTCTCTGAACTAGTCATTAGACATCACCTTATATGGACTTGGGCCCCAACATACCTTTGTGTATATCAAATATGCCCATAGAGATCTTGTTTAGCCTCATATAGGACCTTTCAACGATAACATGTAAAGTTATACATGATTCAGTATCAGATATAAAATATCCATCAAGTATAATTAGGGTTGAGAAGGTTAGATTGATACCATAATGGGTCACCATCCTATAGCCTCACCCATAAAGCCATTAAATGGTACAAACATCAAGTTACACACCCTTGAGTTTACTAATCATAATTTTTGGATTGTTTTCTTGGGTGTGTATTGTTCTCAACCCATATTGTTTGTTAGATGAGTTAGCCTTTACCTATCCATATATATCTAGGTACTTTTCACGTACCATCTTGTATATCCTTAACACATCATTCTATCCTATCATCCTTTGTAAATATCCTAGTCATCATCCTTGTCATCCTATCATTGTACATATTATCTTTACCCCATTTCATCTCTCATATTAACCACTAATTATTAACCACATTCCCATCACCCACATCTTGTCTTGTACATCTTTTTCCTCTTGCATCCTTATCCTATCACTTAACTTGTTTATCCTCTATCCTAGTCTAACCACACACACTCATCATTAGTTCTTACCCCATCTAATTACCTATCCTAATCATCACCATCCTTATCATTATCCCCTTATACCTATTATTTATTTCCCATCTCCCATCTTATCTTCATCTCATTCTAGGTCACATCTCCATCAACCTATATCTTCTATATTGTACATCCTTAACCTATTGTCCTCTTCTACATATCAACCTATCATCTTGTATACCCTTGACATCATCCATTTATCCTATGCCCTCTCATATTGTCTTCATCCCATCTTAGCCTAGTCATCCTCCCCTTATCACTCAATCATTATCTAATGCATCATAGTCATCATACCATTCTACATATTGTATTTGTATATATTTTACCATTGTCTTATATCATCCTCTAAATTGATCTAGTAATATCCCACTCATCATTCTCACCTGTCCTAGTCACACTTTATCATCCACGTCTCATCCTAATTCCATTACATCCATAATCCTAATCATCATCTTGTCTCACTATCCCATAACTTATATTTTGTATTGTATATCATTATCCCATTATATTTTTTGTACATATTACTTTAGACCTATATTGTATACCCTGATCACATCATCCTTTTGGGCATATCTTTTTCATATTATTATATTATACATCCTTGTTTCATTATCCCATAGTATAGACTAATCCTTTGTACATCCTTTTATCCAAGTCATCTTTATAGAACCACTCATGCCCACCCATCACCAATATCTCATATTACACATATTATCCTTTTGTATATCTTTTTCTTAATCTCCTCCTACTCTAACCATACCTACCAATCTTTTGTTATCACCCCATCACTCACATATCCTATTCATCAACTTGTATATCTTGGTCTTACACTCTTGTACATATTTTACTTCTCTTATACATTTACTAGTCATATTTTATCCTATTCCAACTTACCATTAATCATCCCCCTATCATCCCATAATCACATCTTGTCTCATCATCCATATCCTATCATAGGACCACTCTATCCCTCATCATTTGTCTTGACTTTTTCTTCATGACCCATCTAGTCTAACCACATCCTATCTTATCCTAATTAGATCTTTAAATTACATATGGGTCTAAACCATCATCATCCCTTATCATCATCGGTCATTATTGTCTTATCCTAATCACCTTCATCACATAATCACCTACCATTCTACCTCAAGCAAATTAGTCCAAGGTTTGAGCTAGGCCTATTTACCTATCCAAATCATCATATCATCCTAATCCACTATCAATCATCACTTGGTCAAATTCATACCTAGTTAATAGCATGCTATCATCTTATTTCTTTGTTGGTTTTAATATATCAACCCATCACCATCAATTTAGTCTCTATCATCCTTGCCTACTCATAACTAACACGCATAATATTGTCATCTTGCTAGTTTGAATCTAGGCACCCATCAAATCCCTAAGCCTTTTGCTATCTTAACTACTAGGAATTGTTGATAGGTCATTATCACCTATTATACTATTAGTTTTCCATCTGATCATAGTCATACATCACCTCAATCACATTTTAATATATTTATCTATTTCATCCTCATCATCATCTATCACACTAGATCGATAATTTGACCTACTCAATTTAAGAAACCTTCTTTAATCCTTAGTGTAACCTCAAAAACCACCCATCATCATCCATCCCTTATCACCTATCTAATGTATTTAAACATGATTATTGTAGGATAATACATCTTGGACAATAAGGATGAAGTCATTTTATGAGATCTAGAAATGGGTATTCACCTCCCTTCCCATATTCATCCCATTTCCTCCAAACCAACATCTTGTATCCTTACTTATCCATAACCCCCTAACCCATTAAAATCCATCCCAACCTTCCTTGATATGTTCACCCTTATCAATCAATACATCATAGAGAATAAAGATGAGTTCATCTTATGGATATGGAAGATAAGTGCTTATTTTCTTGATTATTTTGACCCCATGAGCTTAAGTCACCTTCCAAATAAGTCTACCATCAAAAATTATCCCATTCCCTTCCACCATCTATTATCCCTATCTAAATCCACTTATCCCTAGTTCATACTTATCCATAGTCAAATCCTCCATCTTCTAATCATAATCCATCACCACTCCATCAACCTACTAGTAAAGGAAGACCCAACTTATCATTCTCATAATCCACCAATTAGATGACATCACCATCACCTTCTTCTAATTATAACACTTCCAAATCCAACTATGAAGCCAAACAAGCCCCCATTCTTTATCACCCACCACCATGAACCTTGACCCCACTTTCTTAGACCAATACATAGCTACCAACAAGGATGAAATTATCTTATATTTCATTATTATGAATGTACCACTTCTCAAAGGTGTTTAACCCCTTTAACTTATTTAACCTCCATTACAAACCCATTTATATAAGTCTCCTTCCAATCCCCCATCTACTAGTCATAGCCAGTCATTTACCCCTTCCCCTACTAGCAAAGGGAATTAAATCTTGTTTACCCTTCCATATAGCTAACCACATCAAACACCATCTAATATAAATTCCAATTCTTTCACTTAAAATTCACAAAGTGAAATAGGTCCTTATACTCCCCTTCCTATATCTTTGGAATCCCTTTTCCAATACCTTGTCATTGCTAATTTGATGGTCTATCTAGCCATACAACATCTTGATCCCATGAAGCCTAATCTATCTTGGTATAAAGTAAAATAATATTATCTATATCATCAATCCTGAGGGTATTCCATTAAATGATGTCAAAACGTTTGAGACTATGTCAAAGACCTCATCAATAGTGGTGACATAGTAATCAAGGATGAATTAGATGAATTTAAATTTCTAGGTGAACAAGAATAAAAATTCCAAGATCTGATTCCAAATCATAATGAAGCACTTCCCCTTTCAATCCAAGGCTATGAAATCACATCCATTTTAAATAATCCTCCCATCTTTGACCAATCTTCCACCAAACATAAGTCTATTCCCCACATGCCTCATTCTCCATTTCTTTATGAATTCTTTCATGGACTTATGTTTTCTAAATCCATTGTCCATCCATCATCTTCATCTCACCCATCATACCAAAAACCCCATGTTTAGAGGATAATCATGGAGAATCACTCCTTTATTTGAAGCATTACATCAAAATATATATTAGATTTAGAACAAGTTTTATCTACATCTAGATCATGTTCTACACCAGCATCTAAATAAGATTCCTCATGAAAATCATCATCCCTTATCAATATTATAATAGATGGTGATAATTCCTACTATTTTGAAGATCCGAATTAGGATGAAATCATAAATGAATTCTTGAATTCTTTATTTGTTGAATATTTTTAGAGTGGATCTGATCCTACCTTGGATACGTGTCTTAATGATCCTTTTGAGATTATTAAGGACACTTTCTCTAATGTTGAGGCTAGGGATCATATTGACCTTTATGAGGATTATGTTTCCTATTATCCCCTTACTTTATCACCCAACACCAATCATCCAACTCATCTCTACAATCCCCATATCCCACTCCTTGCAAGGAATAAACAAAAACATGCATCATTGGATTCTCCTTTGCATGACAATCATGTGCCAAATATAAAAAATTCTAAGACCATATTCCAAAAGTCATAAATCATAATCAAATCATCTTTGATCCCATAAGTCAAAATTAAGCAAAATCAAATCATCGACCTAATAAAAAAATGTCCCCCCTGAGTGAAGCCCAAAATATATTACTAGGGGCTTATCAAAGTCAAAATAATCATTATATATCAAGTCAAAACTCAATCACCTATGGTGAAGCCCAAAATATAGCACTAGGGGGTAGTCAAAACCAAATATAATCAACAAATAGTCATATATCTAACCATATTATTAATACTTGGATCAAATAATCAAAAAATTAAAAGGTTTTAGATCCCTTAATCTCATTACATCAATATACAAAACTCCCTCCACCATATCCAATGGTGTATGAAACTATCAAACCTAAATTTTGCTCCCCATCCTATCATGGTAACCATCCTAATCACATCTTTCTTGCACATCCTATATCCCATCATCACATTTATGGAATACCCCCATCTATATCATATCTCACATCCCTAGGTACCATTATCGCTCATAGGGGTTAGGAAGACACCTAGTTAAAATTTTTGGAGGATGTTAAATTAAGAGTCAATAAAGGTCACCATTATAGTATCCTAGCATCACCTTTCTCTAAAATTGATATCAGTTGAAGATCTAGACAACATCAATAATCTCGCATCTTTCCCTTTTCTAATTAATTGAGATGCTTAATAAAAATTTAAAAAAATCTTAAAAATATAAAATCATTTATCCAATGGTGTAAACCAATCTTCTAACACCTTAGGCAAGTATAATGATGGAAATCAATTCCCAACATCATGGTAGAATAATTAACTATTTGCATTATTCCTCAACACTTGGGGGTAAAATCCATCCATTTCATCCATCCCTTATTTATATCACCCATAATCTTATCCCTTGATCCATTGTTCCTATCCATCATCCACCATCATATCATGCATCTTATCTCTTCTTCCCTCCTAGCTTGACCTTTTTAAATAAATATAAGGTGTGTTGATAACTATTTTGAACTTATCTTGGCATATCATCTAATGTACACTCAAGAAAATAACAATCTAATTCCTTGATGATGTGGTCATTGGCTATCCCTAGTCCATTCATCCTTAGTCCCCATTATCATCATAATCCTTTGTCATCTTATCCATCATCCATCTATCTTTATCTTCATTGATAGGCTTGATATTCCATTTTATAGTAACCCCAGTTGTATAATGAATATACATATCCCAAAAATCACTAAAAATTAAAAAATGTCACAATCCCTAAAAATCTTAAAATTTCAAAAATCCAAAAATAGTATTACATTTCTTGTCTTACACCCTATCCCCTATCCACATCTATCTCCATGTCATTCATGTCTCATCACATTTGATATCCATATCATATTGTCCCATCTTTTGGATACCACATTTTATCTTGAGACCAAATCAAAGTGGTCACCCATCCCTTCATATCTTCCATCTCATCCTATTGGTTAGGTATTATCAACATACATCACCTTATCAAATACTTTAATCTAACACCCATCACTTCTTATCAGGGCCATTTTATACCTAACACCCATCCAATTACCCTTTACCAGCATGGAAGGTACTTGATCTCATCACTATCCTATTATTGCCTCTTTACACCTAGCACCCATCAAATCATTTCCTTGCTAGTGTGAAAGATATTTGATCTCATCAATCCTCCTCTTACTGGATTAGATTTTTGAAGGACCTTATCTATTGGTAATACTTGGTCATCACTTTTCTAAATCACCTTTCTTGACGAATTTTTGATTTATTTTCAAGACTAGATCAATATTCATAGACCTTATCATACTTTACCACGTCATCCATCCTTCCATCCTAAAATTGAGGCAATATCTTATCTTAATAATCCTATCCCAATCCAATTCCCCAATCACCATCATAACCAAATTAGTCCAATCATTCATCCCATCCTTAGAGAAGAGATTGAGAAATTACATGTAGATACTTGTCTACTGCTTGTCTATTTCTTATCTGTTATTTCTCTATTGTTTATCCATTATTTGTTTTATTTTCATCACATATATATCTTCTTTGTCTTATGTTTTATTTTCATCATATCTCTTTTTTTCTATCAGGTAATGAACAAGGATGCTATGATGATGCTTTTTGGTGTCTTCAAGGATGTATATTTTAGTGTTTTCCCATACACTCTAGCACAACATCTTCTTGGTTATATCTATATAATGGGACATAATGTCAAGTTCCATATTTCATGGATTAATTAGACTATTGTGAGATTTATGATAGTTGTGATGTCTTGATCACCCATACCCTCATCATTCATCTAATCATCTAATCATCCTTATCCCCATCACTATTCTAATCCTCATGACCCATTTGACTAACATCCAATCTCATAATCATAATTTTAGTCACATCCTTCAATCACTAACATAATCCTCTAATCATTAATCCTCATCTTTATCAACATCATTTAATCATAACTACATCATCTTGAGGTCTATTCAGACTATGTAGGTAACACTTGGCCATGTTGTAATGCCCAAGGATAACTCAACCACTATTTATATCATCAATCCTTAGCCTCTAATATTTTGGTCACTTGATCACATCATTTATTATCTCTTATCTTCTTCATCATATTGATCAATTTTAGATTTGAGATAAACCCATCATTAAGATTATCAAATCAATCTTATCCTAGCCAACATCTCTCCCTTGCATGTATCCTTGTTTGAGATACATCCAAAGCTTATGGACCTTTAATCCTATCATCATGTTATGGTTTATTCCCTCTTGTGATGTGTTGACAAACATGACACCCATCATTTCTACTCCCTATGCATGTGTCCTTGCTAGGGGCATCATAATTAATTTGTAGCTCATTATTCAAGTCAAATTCATCTTCCTCATCTTCTATCTCACATTTTTCATCCCATCCTCTCATATTTCCATCACATCCCAATCTTAATTTATTCTTTTGAGTATCCATAATTTTTTATTCTTCCCTACATATCCCATTAAGGGGGTATCATATCCCCTAACATCAAAAACTAGCATTCATCCATGACATGGTTTTTCTTTGAAAGACCATTATTCCTTCCACCTTTTCTACTCATAATGCCATTTCAAAAAGGGGAAAAATATATGCACCTAAAATCTCTCACTTCATTATTATCGACTAATATTCCTATTTGTCACCATTTAATTTTATTTAACCTATTTTATTATACTAATTTATCTTATTTATAGTCATTTATTTAATATCTTCCTTCTATTATCCTAAATCCACTAACCTTATTCATCCCATTCCTTAAACAATTCTATCATAATCCCTATTATCCTAATCTAATCCTAGTTATCCATTATATGGGAATTTTAAATTCCATAGTCTCACCTACCCACCTACTAACCTACACCCTAGCCTTACCTACATCCTTATGTCCCTAATCCTAAACTAATCCCCTATCTAACCCCTACTTAATATTCTATTATCCTTAATCTAATGGAGAAGTATCTAGAATTGGAGAAGCTCCTCCAAGTATCTAGAGGTATCTAAACTAGATACTTATAAGGAATTTAATATTCTTAAATAATCCATGGCCATTATTCTCATCTTTTTAACTTCAGATTACAACCCTTGATCTTCCCCTTCTAAGTCTATATAACCAAGGCTCCTCCTCCATGGAATCCAATCTCCATGTTCATATCAAATCCATGTTAAAATAAAACTAGAATTTATATAGCACCATTATGCCAAAATCAATCCTAAATCAAGCATCCATCATCTTTGGTCAAGCATCCATGTCAAAAATTTGATTCTTATATGTAATCACAAATCCATTATAACATCTTGGAAGGAGGTGATAAGAAGCAAATAATTTAGTAAGGACTATATCATTCTAATTTGTTTTATAAATCCTTCCTAATAGGTAGTTTATTTTTTGATTTGAATTAGTTAGTTTAATCATAGTGTGGTCAAAATCCTACTATACATAGGTCTGTAGGGAAGATATCTTCGACAAAACTTTTGAATGGTACTGTCAAAAATCTTAAAAGGTAGGTTTTGGAAAAATGATTGCATGAAAGATGTTATGAAAATATAAGTCTAAAGGATTATTTCAAAAAATAATAAATCCAAAACATAGATGCCAATGGGTAATTCTATCAGATAAAATGCTTGAAAGAATAAGTCTATAGGGAAATGTTTTTAGATAAATGTTTGAAACAATTATCCTGACATATATAAGTTTGAAATAATAATTTAAAGATAGACCAATTTCATAAGTCCTAAAAAAATCTTGAAAGTAATTGGACAAAGTATTTGAAATATAAACCTTTAAGGGTAATTCATTTGGGATAAAACTCTAAAGGAAAAGCTGAAAAGACATATCTGTAACATAAAACATGATAGTTAAAAACATAACAAAAGGACTTTGAATTTAGATTAGACCACATGAATAATAGAAAGTTCATAAAGGGGGGTACATAACAAAAAAGGGACTAAGCATGTATCTTAGACTAAGGTTTGGTCATGTTGAAAAACATGACTAAGCCTTAGGAAATAAAAATAAACTAAGTGCATAGCATTATTTAAAATGTTTCTACATAAAAAGTTCCCACTAGATTCAAATCAAGTACTTAAATTACTCTTAGATTAAGGGTTTAGCTATTCAAATATGAATATAATAAACCAAGGTTAGTAAATAATCAAGTTAACATTAAAATAATGAAACCCAAGAATTTTTCATTCCATGTAGACCTTATTAAACCTACAACCTAAAACTTATAGATCTAATGTTAGCAATTTAGATGAGGCCAAACTACAACCATGAATAAATATGCTAACCAAACTAGGTGTGGATGATATTCAAATAAAAATAATGTACAATCATGCTAATTAAACTTTGATCAAGTGAATCTTCAATTTCAAGGTATAAATTTATATAATTTAACACATGGATCCCCATTTTTAAGAAATGGGAGTATGTTGACTTCAACAAATGGCAACTTCTAAGGAAACATAACAATATGTTAGAATTTAGAGACTCTGGTTTAGACTAATAATCAAGATACTTATTTCATTTGATCAAGAAACATTATTTATATTATTTCATGGTTAGGACAAATCTTACACATGTAAAATTATGATCAAACATCAAAACTTAGTCATGTTATGTGTGTGTTTTGATTCCACTTACTAATAACCAAAGGATTTAGAGAATAACTTCTAGGTTCATGGATTTAATCATTAACATTAACTTTCAACATATTTGAATATTCATTAAGAACCATGCATTAGCTCATGCAATGCTTGAGCATTGATCTACTACCAACTGGGCATCCATAGCTCTGATAGAGATTTTTTTGGCTCCACTCAAGACCTTGTTCCACTACCAACCAAGCATCCATAGCCCCAATGGAGATTACCAAAATCACCTCTACTTATAAATCTCTTTGAATTTTGCAATAAGGATCTTAATTTTAGTTTTTCAAGTAATTTTGACTTTTTAATAAACTTTTAAAACCAACTTAGCCAAGTTTAGGGATTTGGCCAAGTGTTTGATTTTTAGACAATCATCTTTCCTTGTAAACTTTGTCCCAAGAAATTAATGTATTTTAAGTGAAAACATGATTATTTTCTAATAGTTTAAGATTTAATCCTACATGTGCTACTATTTTTAAAACCAAGCTTATATCATAACAAGTTTTAAAATCTCAAGGAATAATGAACTCATACATCAATCTTTGCTAGTTTCTCTAAACTACAACATCAAGCTCTTATTTCAATAATCCATGATCACCCAAAGTTGAGAAGTCATACATGAATTTTTGAGCTATGAATTTTCTTGAGGAACTAGATAAAACTTGAGCTGAGAATTATCCAAAAGGACTTATTTAAAATCAAGGAACAAAGCAAGAAAAAAGAAACAAATACAAGTGATCACTACATAAAAACAACGGATAGGAAGGAAAAGGCAAGACACAAATCACATAAAAAAAACTAAATTAATCCCTACACTAACTACATAAATTACTTACCTCCCAGATCATATGGAAAATTATTTAGTCTACTACCAAAACTTAAACCCATGATTACTTCCATTTAATGGCTTCTTATTATGGATGGGATAATTTGCATTCTTATGACTTATAGGTGATGTATCTTGGTCTCCTATCAACATTATCAGATGCATGGATCAAAGATATGAATTTAGGACCTAATCATCTTCTCAAATTATTTTACTTTGTATAAGGAGTGTTAGTTATGCTTCATCTATAGACAAGTAGTGGATATATGCAATAAAAATTACATGGTGTACATGAATTAATCCTAGTTTAGATAAAATAGAGACACCTACACTTTTGATTGGGTTTACAGTTGTTAAATGAGAGCATGACCAATATGGGGATCCACTAGACCTGATTAGGTGATCACTTGTATCACTTGTCACAACATATCATGCTAGGAAGGGTTATAAAGCCTATAGTTTAACACAATTGTACAACCTTAAAAGAGTACTATGATTTGATATTTCACTTATGCTAACCAATAAGAGAGTAAATTATTCTAATAAAAACAAATTTAAATTAATCTAGTGTGTAACAAAGATTATGGCACAAAGTGGGCCTTAGAAAAAAATAAATAAATAACAACTAAACTAAACATGCATGAAGACATATACTCATGTCAATGTATATAGAATCCTAATACACAAAAGAAAGAAATACATAATGCATTATCTATCTACTCTTACAAATGATAAATAAAGTTGAGAATGCTTACCTTTGAAAATGAACCTACCGAGCCTCAATCTCTACCTTGGCCAAGGTGATTCATAAGAGATTATTGTGGTTTGTAAGGATAACCAAGATAATCATCTCTAAGATACAAAACCTACCTAAGAATCTAAAATACTTCTCCACAAGATAATATTGGAGCTTCAAATAAAGTATTGAACCCTAAAGCTTTATTCCTCAAGTAGAATGGTCAATAAGCAGATGTTCATTCACACTTCTTCACTTAATTCAACTCTCTCTTATGAAATGGTCGTAAATGACCTTGTATATATATATATATATATATATATATTAGTATCTTACCTAAAAACATTTGGACATGTTGTTTGTACTAGGTCAACCAAGTTAACTTAGCACATTTTTGATCTAACTCACTAGGTCTGTCTTAGGTCAATGGGGAGGTTAACAAACCAAAAGACCTAAAGTGTCCCCAAAACACAATAGGTTGACTAAGTCAACCTAGTTATTGAATAGATCAAAAGGGTAACAAGGAAATATGAAGGAATAAAACATGATAATTATAAGAATGGATAGGAAAGAGAATAATAAGCCTAGGGTTCAAGGTTTTAGGAGACAAGTGTATAGATGGCAAGTGGAGAAAGGAACAACAATCTTATGAAGCATTGATGCTTTACCCACCCCTTTCCCAATGCACCCCTTACGGTATGCACTCAGAGAGAATGAGACTGAATAGGTTCCTACAAGATATGAAGTGTCAACAATCAATACAATTTTAAAAATATTATGTGTATATATATGCCCCAACCAAAGCTCATCATGTGTCACATAAGTGTAACACAAGATGGTGCTTTAGAATAAAACATGATAACACATAACACTCAGTATGGTGAAATAATTAGAAAACAAGATAAATTAAAGAACTATATTAAGAAACACATAAATTTAACTTATATTAATGTTTTATATAAATAACAAGATTGTAATAAAAATGAAGGTGTCCAATGTAGAGAACACTAGGCAAAATTATATAAGTTAGTGCAAAAATTGCCAATAATCAAAATTTTTAGAAGATAATCATATATTAGTGTAAAATAATTTCTATTTTAACATGAATCTAACACATTTTATGGTTTACAAAATAGATGAGAAGAAATAAAGATATGAGCAAAATAAGGAATGTGAAGGAAAATAATTAAAGAATTTAAATTGCTAAAAAGTTGTTTTTAAATAGGAAAAAGAGATGTCATTTTATTATTTTGAATTGTGAAAGAGAGGAAAGAGAGATCTAAGACCCAACAAGGCTAAGATGGTAAAAGGACAACATGCTAGATGAGGGGGACACCTAGAGGTGGCAATAGGTGCACTATAGGTATGCAACTATGAATCTCAAACCAAGTTTTGAAATTTATATTAAATTAAGTTAATTTTTTGAAAAAATCAATTTTAAGCATTAGTATATGTCAAAAATGAAAAAAAATAGATTTTAAGGGTAGAAAATAGGAAGACAAGAAATGGGTTTGAAGAAAAAAGGGATAAAACAAGAAAAATACACATTTTTAGCAAAATATACTAGGTTGACACACATAATGTACTAGGTTGACTAGGTCGACTTAGTTATATGAGGGTAAAAATCCATATGGTTGACCTAGTATGTATAGGTTGACCTAGTATAATCTACAAGCTAAGACCTAATAAAAAAGTGTCCAGTTGGTTTGTAAGGGTTATAATGGAAAATTAACACTAGGGAGAAGAAGATTAGAGAAAAAAATAAGAAATTTAGGATAAAAAAGATAAAAATAAGGAAATTTTAGTCTAACTAGGTTTACTAGGAAACCACAATTAACACAAAAAAGCATATCGAAAGCCAAATGAGGGCTAGAATGGCTTGAAATGACCAAATAAGGGCAAGAGGGACCAAAATAAGATAAAATAGATAAAAGTGAATAAATTATGCTTATTTTTTTTATTAAGAATAGAATGTATAAAGAATGTATTGTGATTATACATGATATGAAGGAACTAATACAACCTTTGGTGTTTCTTCATTGTAGAGACAACCATAGTTTTAGAGGTTTTTAGATGTGTCTTGGTTGCTAAATTTTTTAGATAGGTTGACATACACATACATTGTTAGACTAATATCCATAGGTCTAGGAGGTATATCATATATGTACAAGATGTTAGTCATGTTCCTTAGTTGTTGGAAAATATTGACTAACACCTTCAAATGGGAGGTGGATGGGGATGTGATAGAGGTGGCTATCACACTATAAGATGTCCATGCCATCCTTGGACTACCCATAGTAGGAGCACCAGTGATCATAGGGATACTAGATAACATAGAGGAGAGGAGAGCCTTAGCCATGTGGGCTACAAGCTCAAAGATGATATTACTGTGGTAGAGAGTGAGTATGGACAATTTATATATATCATAGATTCTAGATCTTTGGATGGCAATAATAGGCCTTATGATATAGTGAGTTCTATGTCACAAGTTGGATGGTAAGGTACCACTATACATGGTAACCTTGAGTAGGATGATGCTCAAGGAGGGAGTATTATACAATCTAGGCTCTATCATCTAGGTCTAGCTTGTTTATAATGTGTTTAAGATGTGAGTCAAAGGACATAAGACCATGGGACCACTCATACTACTAAAATAATGGATATATGAGATATTTCCTATGTATAATCTAGTTGGGTTTCCCTATGTGGCTAATGATAGGTCACCTTAGGTGAGGAGATGGAGTGAGGACTAGGTATCATGGGTCATGCCCCATGTGTCAATATTATAGATGTTGAGATGCATCAACATAGTATGGTGACTATATGAGAATCTTTTGACAACCTGGGAGATTTTGTATATAGCTATGCTAGTGGTAGAGAGGATAGAGGTGATATGACACTATACATGGTGGAGAGAGGTACATTTAGTGGCATTAGTGTCAGGGTAGATGGGTCTACCTCATCTAGTGACACTAATACTCATTCCCAAGTAGTGGACTTGAAATGTGATAGATCCATGAATAGTGAGATCAACATTAAGGCCACACCAAAAGTGATCATGCACTAGTCAAGCATAATGAGGAATAGAGTAGGAGGAGGTGGAAGGAGAGGTAGATAAAATAGACATACCACCACTATTTCTAGAGAGAAGTGAGCTAAAACCTCTAAGGACATAACATCTATTGAGGTAGGAGGAGAGATTAGAGACCATCATCATCTTTGGTTAGTGAATAGAGGATCCAAAGGAGAGATAGATGAGATAGAGACCACTCAAGCATAGGCTAAGATAGATGAAAGACATGATAGTCGAGTTTGAGCATAGGATGAAACCTATAGATGAAGTACTAGGAGTCCATGTAGACAAGGATGCTATTTTAGGTAGTCATATAGATGGTGAGACCATATGAGCTAAGACAAAGCTAGGAAATAGATAGATATATAGATATAATGAGATATGATAGTGATACAACATCCATATAGTGTGATTTTGTAGGCATACTTGAGGTTGAAGAGGATATATGGGGGTACCTCATTAGGGGAGCACTCCATGACATCCTAAAAAAGATTTTATAGCCATATGACCTATGACATTAGAGGATCTGAGTATACCATCTACCCCAGTTTAGGCAAGCTAGTTTAGACTAGAAAGAGAAGCCATGAGGTAGATATGGATATAGATTGAGATGGTTTATCCATTAGTAGAGATGGGTATAAGGGAGAGGCATGCCTAGTAGGTCCTAATTTATGTGAGAGTGCATCTAGACATAGTGACATAGATGATGTAGGCATATATGATGATGTAGACCTATTTGATGTAGGCACATGTAGTGACCTAGACTGAGTTGGTGTAGGCACAAGTGTAGATAGCATGTCTACAAGGATAAGTAGAGGGATTGAGATCTTATACTCATTCATTATATCATACCATTTAGATAAGTTAGATTGAGGCCTTAGTAGGCAGCATGGTTAGGCCATGAGATAGACATGATATAGCTTAGCCCTAGAGCTAGATCATTTTATATCATTATATCAAACTCTTGAGTTATATATATATATGATGTATCATTTTTGTATGTTGGTGTTGGTTGTGTATTTTTTATTTATTATGGTTGTGTTTATTCATTATGGTTGAGGTTGTGGATGCTTTAGATATATTTATTTCTAGCACATGTATTGAGCTTTGTTGTATATGCTATAAGAAATATATGTGGAGTGGTTTATTTTCTATAATTATGGATTACACATGTGTGGTTAAAAAATAAACAAGTGAAAAATGACTTGGAAAAATATAATCAATCAAATAAATGTAATACACACTAGTTCAAGTTGGGAAATGTGTAATAACAGAAAAATGACTAAGTAAAAAAAACCAAGAAATGGCAAATAGGATGGTAAAAAGGGGATGTGTTTTCAAACCAAAGTGAAAGACGTTTTCTCCAAATTAAAACAATTAAAATCATACTAAATATCACATTGGGAAGTATGACAAATACTGTAATAAAATGGATGGTATGTAAAAGGGCATGAATGGTAATAAAAAACAAATTAAAAATTAAGTCAATAAATCATACTATTTCATGATGGGAAGTACAAAATAAAAAATATATATTCAAAAACTTAGTCTTAGATTTATCATACTAATTCAAGCTAGGAAGTATGAGAAATTCAATAAATGGTTTTCATCTTACATGCTCTTAGAAAATAAGAAAATAAAAGGCAAAGGAAAAAAATTAACTAAGCATAATACATACTAAATATCAAAATGGGAAGTATTTCAATGACATGTAACCTCATAATCAATAAAATATTATCTCTTATTTGAAACATGTATTTTGGATGGTGACTTGTTTGTTGGAAACTTTTGTGAGGGTTGGGTCCAATCCATAGTCTTACACTATAACTCACAAAATAAAAACCCAAGGGGTACCAAATCAAGATTGGTAAGTAGAAGGATAAGGAATGGTAAATCAAGGATGTCAACAATAGGATGGAAAGGGTGGTAATTTGTGAGGGATCCTAGGTCTTATCTTTAGTCTTATAAAGCAATTCACAGATGAAAGCCCATGGGGGGGTGATTAGAAAGCAAAAAAATATCTCTCAAGAGGAAATATGAGAAAAGGGATTGAAAAAAGGAATGTAAAAATAAAAGACTTAGGCATCTTATGAGAAGACCCTGGGAGGCAAGAGGCATACGAAGGACATGAGAAGACATTAAGTGACTAGTGATCGTCTGTGTACAAATGAAACCTATTTCCTATAGACACAAATATTTTTATGTAGATAAGTGTGATACTAATATCAACTCATGAAGGTATATTACTATAATAAAAATTAAAATGGACCTTCCTCCTCATGATGTGTTACTCGCTCGTCAGGGCCCCTTATAGAGTCATCAGTCTACTACAAAGATTGGGTACTTATGTGAGAAATTATTATCACTAGAAGATTTTTTTAATTATCTCTTATAATATACTAACCTACTGCACCCCAAAGGACCTTAGCTCTATCTTGAGGCCAACTATGGAGTTTGATCTTCAACTAGAATAAGGAGATGTGATTTGAATCACATCTTTTAGTGTGATTTGACTTTTAAGATATTACATTATTTTTGCCTTTTGATATCATTATCTTTTGTTTAAATGATTCAACTTTTAAATTTCTTTTGAATGATTTTTTAATAATATTCCTCCATACATATTTGGAATGACCAATCATGAGAGAGATATTGATACACACGAATGAAATATAGGCTAAGGCTAAAGGAAGCTAAGTAACCCAATACAAAAGAGTAAATAGGACACTTGGGCTTGATAATGAGCAAGTATGTGATCTCAAGTCTCAACTGTGTATATGCTTATTTTACGAAACATGGAAGAAGGAAAAAGGAGATCCAAATGTGGACTGGTAAAAGGAACTAGTAATGAGAAAGATTTTTTGCTAACTGATTGCATGGTAAAAGGAGATAATAACCAAAGGAAGGAATATAGATATAACCAAGTCACCATAATAACTATCTATGAAAAATAAAGATAAGAAATAAAAAATCATGAAGATACAAGAGTTTTGCAAAAACTCTAAAGGAAAAGAAAGTAATGATAAGTGAAAAATATAAATGATAAAAAAAAGATAGGTATATGTGAAATGTAAAACAAAAACATAAGATAACTATAGTAAAACAATAAGGAGAAATATGATATAAGATAGGAAATAATTTGACATAGTGTCAAATGATATAGTCAAAAATAGAAATAAGATTGGAGCACACATCCAATCCAAAAGGAAAATGAGGAAGCACCATGCATGTGCTAATAATTAATGGTAAATATGTTCACACACATTATCCAAGACAGTAGATAAATCTATCTAAAATTTAATACAAACTAATTCTAATGTCTCATCAATCTTTGTTGAATACTAGGAAAATAATTCTTTTATAATCTCCTCACCTGAAAAAGTAGGAATACTCATTGGATCATGCTAAGGAGGGAAATTGGGCAAAGGATGTTTAGGAAAATTCATGGGAATGGGATCAATGGGAGATGTAGGAATCACTAGTGGAGTAGGATCCATGGGTGAAGGAGGGTTCATGGGTGGATAAGGAACCACAAGTGGAGGTACAAAAGTTGGTGAAGGGACCATAGGAGGTGTAAATATGGGAGAAGAAAGGGGAGCCTTATTACGAGAATTACTTGTGGGAGGAATGGTAGAAGGTCCAATAATAAGTATAAGATGGTCCTTAAGATGTTGTTAAAGGGGATGGAAATGATTAGTGTGATGTGTGCCACATTGGTACCATAGACAATACCTCTCACCATACTTAGGTATATATTCAAGAAGGATCTTTGGAGGAGGTAAGGTAGTTTTTATTAAAAATAAAGAAGGATACAAGGTATACATATATTGTTTTAACTTACAATAATGGGTAGAAGAGTGATTATCTTTGTTATGGAATCAAAATATATGTTTATGAGTATTTTTAGGAGAAACATTCACAAGAGAAGGTGTAATAGGTGTGAAAGAAGAAAGAGATGAATCATTGACCCATTTGGTAGGAAGAGGATCCATATTAGGTAAAGGAAGCAAACCATTACCAGGAGAAGGTGGTGCTGGAAAAGGAATGAAACTAGGCATAATAGAAGGAACACTAATGGAAGAAGTAAGAGTATGCTTAGTAATAGTGGAAGTAGTAATAATAATTGGTTCTAAGATAGGTTCCAATGTGGGATGGGTAAGATAAATAGAAGTTTTAAGGAGGTTTGCACTAACCTTAGGGGTGAACCAATGATGGGAGTTAGGGAACCTAGTAAAATGGTAAGGTATGATCATAGCATCATCCATGAACATAGTCCTATGGGGATCCTTAAAAACTAGAGGTGTTGACACCATCTCTACTCTAGGATTAAGAGGAAAAATGTAAAAATTAGGAATTATAAATGTTGTAACATGAGAATATGTATGAAAATACTTAAGTAAAGAATAATGATAATGCACAATCTTGTCATTATAGGATTGGACAAGACCATATAATAAAGGATCATCTAAAGTATATCCATCATCATAATCTTATGTATGAATGTTAATGATATAAGTTTGAATAATTTTTTCATCAAAACAAGCATGGTGAATAGAATGCCAAGCCTTAGATAAGACTATGGGAATGCCATCTCAACGAGGTTTATGAGAACAAGGTTTTAAGGAAGCAAGAAAATGTGAGATGAGATGAGGTGTGAGATTGGATGTTTTGACCTTTAAGTTAATCTCATCAAGCTCATAATCATTATAGTCTTAAAGGTTAGGAGAAATGTTACCAATGAGCTTGGGATAGCCATTTTAACCTTTGGTTGAGTTGACAAGTAAATTTAAATGTTGTAACTCAAAGAATGGAATGTTAGGCAAAGGTTGAAGAGTACAAATCTTCAAAACACCATGATCTTAGAATTGTTCAAAATTCTAAGGGTTAGTATCTCCTTGAATTATATAAATGGATTTATTATGAGGTAATTTCATACATTGGTAGGAATAAAAAGTGATAGATCACATAAGATGAGTCCATGACCTACCAAGCAATATGTTATAAGAAAGAGGAAAGTAAAAGATCATCACCTTTACATGAATACTGATAGCTAGGATAGTAATAGGAAGCCACACACACCTAAGAGGAGGTATTTACCTTCTATAATATACTTGGAAGGTTCTACATGTGGACTTAATATTTCATGATTAATATCTAAGGGTCTTAATGAAAGCAAAATAAGTAACACAAGTGTTATAACCCTTCTCAATAAATGCTTGTTTAACTTGGATATTTCCTATTTAAATGCTAATAAATAAGGGAGGATCATCTACACAAAGTATAATCTCATTTATAATCATAGATGTGATGGTAAATTTAAAAAAAGAGAAGTGTTGTTAGTTTCATCAACATTGATGTACATCTCTTCACATTGTTGTAAGATACTATGCTCAGAACTAGATAAGGCTGCATCCCATCCTGCTAAGGTAGGATGAGGGAAATTCATCTCATATAATAATTGCATAAGATGGTTTTGATGATGGGAAGAGTTCCTCATAAGCTCAAAAAATGGAATATGAGATGGGATATTAGTGAGCTTCAAAATGGGATCTCACTCATCATAGCCCATGAATAGATTGTTAGATATAGGCATGTAATGATTAAGGAGGTCTTTTAAAGGAGGATTCAAAGAGAATTGAATTTTTTTATAAGAATGAGATGTTTTATAATAATGTTTCAAATAATTTAGTGATGAATTAGTTCGTTTAGATTAATCTTAAAGTTTAGAAGAAGTGTTAATAAAAATTTGATTATCTTTGGTATTAGAAGATAATGGAAGAATGGTAAAAATAGAATATGATGTGTTATCCAAGGGAGAATCACAAATTGGACTATCATCAAAGGTTATAATATATTCTTTCCCCAACTCATTTAAATGAGTTGGAAAATACTCTTGGATAACATGGTATGTATTATGGAAATGAGGTGAGGTGTAAATAGGTTGAGAATCTATGAAAGCCACCACCCTTCACATATTAGTCATGCTAACCACATTCTCTTTAGAAGTTGGTTCAACAAGACTTTATACATTGTTAGTGGAAGGAGTGGGCTTGTCTTAGTTTTCCTGAATAGGTTGATGATTAGGTAAATGATCCTTATAGATAGCTAAATGAGTGTTTTCTTGATTCAATGCTTGAGTTTTATCATGAGTTTTGTATTCCTTGAGAGAATTTTCATATTATTTTTTATGATTACAAATGATATAATCATGATCAAATTAGGTCCAAGAATAAATTCCATAGACAAATTATGAAGTTGTCTACAGGTCTCATGAGAGTGACCCCAACTAGCATGATCCCAACCAAACTTGCTAGGATCATACCAATTTTTCATAGGATGGGTAGGGTCAATCTATTGAGGAAGAGGCTTAGGTAGACGTTTAAGTAATTTACCTAAGGAAAGAGGTTTATGAACATTAATTTTATTTGGTGAAGAGAAATGAGGATTAGTATATTGTTGATAAGGATTTGGTTCTAAAAAAGGGGTATGCATGATAGCTTGAACATTGTGAATGGTATCATTTGAATTGATAACACCATCATTAGCAATATTATGGTTTTTATTTTTAAGTAATGTATAAGGACCCATGAAATGTTGGGGTGGCTCAAATTGATACATAAGGAAATCTTGTCATTTGGCTTGGTTAATGTCCTCCTCCAAGGTACATGGAAAGAGGGTATGGACTTGATATTATAATTTAGGATAAAGAGAATTGGTAAAGAGATGAAAGATATTATCATCAACCATGTTATGTTCCCATTTATTTGAAAAAGTCTTCTACCATTTAATAAAGGCTTGGGTGGTTTCATTTTATTTGTAATTGATGAAATGGTCCAAAGCATTTTTGGGAAGATCACTATTTTGTAATTATTGTACTAAAGCATTCAATAAACCTCCAAACTAGTAATGGAAGGAGATCTAAGTTGATTATACCAATCCAAGGCATCACCTATAAGGGTTTTGACAAGGATTTTTTTAGTATCAAAGGTTTTTAATTTGACCCAATCTTTATTAAAAAAAATGTTTTAAGATGAAGGGTAGGATCAGTTGATCCATTGTAAGAAATTGTAGGTGTTATACATCCAATGTCAATGTTATAAATTTGAGTACTATGAGTTTTATTTGGTAAATGTTTGATGAATTTGTTGACTAATGGAGGTTGTGGAATGAGATTTCCTTGAGAATATCAAAGAGGGGGAGGATGAACACATTCGATATGTGTGCCCCTAGTCATTAGTTAAGGATTAGATTGAAGATTAAGGTGGTTTTGCATTCTCATCATTTTATTCATATTATGATCTTGGAATGTGTTCATTTGGTTAAGAGTTTTTAATAATATTTGATGAGTTTGATTAGTGTTGTTATAATTAGTACTATTAGTGTTTGTGTTGATATTGGTGGCTTAGGTACCACTATTAGTATTGACATGAGCCTGAGAAGATCTATGAGAATTTGAGGAACTAGTGGAAAAATTTTATTATGAATAAAAAGATGGAATAGTAAATGATTGAGAGGAAGAAGAACTAGAAGCATGAGTGACTTGTGTAGGAAAAAATCAGATAGTGGATGGATTAAGGGTAGTGGGTCTTATGAGAGGCCCACTAGATGTAGAACCTACCATGTTAGTTGAGATACTATGCATGGAGGTAGAAGAAGTTAAAGAAGAAGATGTCATGGCATAATAAAAATCAATATTTAAGGAATAGGTTGAGAAGAAAATAAATTGGTACCCCCATATCTAGTTGAGAAAGTGGGAGTAGGAGAATGAGGTTATTCAACTTGATGGATAATCATGAGGTTATATATGGTGGAAGGATCCTTCCCCCTATGTTGAGGGAATTTCATGATAAATAAAAGCATTTCAAGAGTATAATCTAACTCAATTTGATCCTATAGAGAAGAAGAGGGTTTTTCTATAAATAGGTATGAGGAGGGATCCCATAGTCCATTGTGTAGGTCACAATATGAACATTACTATCATTCTCAATAGGAACCCTACTTTGCCTATGGGAGACCCTATTAGGATTGGTAAATTCCATCATGTATATTGATTGAACTTTAATGTTGTCACCAAATAGATAGTCCAGGATGAAAGGAGAAGAAGCAAGATGCAAAAGCAAAGAATTAGAAAGTGACTAAAATAGAACTAGGTTGACCTGGTCAACCTAGTGCAAAAATAGGGACTGTGAAACTATACATGGTCCATAGGATAAACCTAGTATAGAGAACATATATTAACAAAAAGGGGGGAAAAGATTGTAAAAAGTGATAGGTCAACCAGGCTGACCTAGTGTAGTATATAAGGGGTAAAATAAAGAGCTAATAATAAGATTATGAAATGAAACAAGATAGTTTACAGTTGATCTAAGAAAGTAAATTATAAAAGTTAATAAATAGTTAATTAAATTGATGTTAGCTAATCCAATTTATGTACACAAATCAAAACCTTGCATTAATACTAGCTAATGCAAGTTATTGCACACAAAGTTGATAAAAAAGTAAGCATATAACTTGGAAAGTAAAACTAGCTAATTGGTCAACCTATAATGTTAATTAGATTATTAGGAATAATTTAAAATGATAAGGAGTTGGATGCAATAAAGGTACTAGTTATCAATTTATGGATTGTTTCAGGTGGGTTTAGGATGAAGGGGACTATAGTGGCAATGATACAAGATTGATATTGGGTCCTACTCTCTCACTTCACACACCATAACAATAAGGGTGTTGGGCACTTAGCCAAAATATACCATTAGCCACACTTTTTAATTAACCAAAGCATCAAGTTGGCTTCCCCCTTGGTGATGAAATCTATGTATGTTGGCCTAGGTAGTCAAATATTAAAATGCTTTTTGATGTTATGTTATTTGGTCATGTGTGTATAAAATAAAAATAGTTAAACTAAGTAGTTAATTAAAAACCTCCTAATTATAATATGTGAACTATTATAAGCATGAAAATAACTAAAAGAAAATATGTGATTAACATACAAGGTGAATTCCAACTTTAAAATAAGGTACAATGAAAAAACTACATGTACAACATACAGAACTAGCTAGACAAGGTCAAGCTAGTACTACCAAAGATAGGGTCTAGAAAACCTACTAAGTCAACTAGGTTATCGTAGTTGTTTAAAACAACACATGGAAAATAGAATTGGGTTGATTAGGTTGATCCAGTTGGATGTGCAAGGGAAATTTTGAAAACTATAAACTTGAAAGGAAAATACAAAATAGAAAGAAGTAGAGACCAACCTAGAGATGGAAATGAAGGATATTGTTGATCAAGAACCTTGGAGAAAACTGATCCAATCTAAAAACTAGGTCTAGCTGGTCAACCAAGCTATACAAAAACTTATTATAGAATATTAAAAAGTGTACTAGGTAAACTTGGTCAACCCAATAGGCTAAATTGTGTGTTTGATAGTCTAGAGACCTATACTAGGTCAAGCTAATTGATCAAGATATAGAATAACCTACTATAAAGTGGTTAAAAATGTGTTAGGTTGACTTGGTTGATCTAGTAGGCTAAACTAGAAGTCTAAAACGTGCTAAAAACCTATACTAGGTTGAGCTTATCGATCTAGTTGCTTATTTCTACACAGAAAAATAACTAGGTTAATAGGATCGAACCAATATGTCAAAATAAATGATATAAATTATGACAAAAAGAAATAAATAAGTGAAAGAAATCTTGAAAGGGTTAGTTTTATGTCATGTTCACCAGAATGTATGCAATTGGTGTTTTATGATGTACATGAAATAATCTTGGATTAGATAAGATAAAACACACATACACTTTCAATTAGGTATACACTTGTTAAGTGAGAATATGACGAATATGGGGATCCACTAGACCTAATTAAGAGATCACTTGTATCACTTATCACAACATATCATGTTAAGAAGGGTTCCAAACCCTATAGTCTAACACAATCACACAATAACCCTAAAAGATTCTTATGATTTGATAGTTCACTTATGCTAAAAAACAAGAGAGTAAATTATTCTAATAACAAGAAAAGTAAAATAATCTAGTGCTCACCAAAGCTTGTGGCACAAAGTTGGGGTTAGAATGAAAATAAACAAATAACAACTAAACTAAACATGCATAGGAGACACATACTTATATCAATGTATATATAAACCTAATATATGGAAGAAAATAATACATACTATATTATCTATCTACTCTTACAAAGGAGAAATAAAGTTAGGAATACTTACCTTTGAAGATGACCCTATCAACCCTCAATCTTTCCCTTGGCCAAGGTGCTTCACAAGAATTTTTTTTGGTTTGTAAGGATAACCAAGATAAATTAGATCTACGCTACATAACCTACCTAAGCATCTAAAATACTTCTCCACAAGACAAGATCAAAGCTCTAAAGAAAGTATTAAAACCTAAAGTTTTATTCCTCAAGTAGAATGGTTAATAAGTAGATGTTCATTTGTAATTATTCACTTAATTTAACTCTCTCTTATGAAATGGTGGTAAATAACCTTATATATAGTAGTATCTTATCTAAAAAAATTAATACATGTCAGCTATATTTGGTCAACTAGGTTGACCTAGCATGTTTTTAGGGTAACTCACTAGGTTTGTGCTTAGTTAGCTAGGAGGCTAACAAACTAAAAGAGCTAAAATGTCCCCAAAACACACTTGGTTGACTAGGTTGACCTAGTTTCTTAAACAAGTTAAAGGGGTAATAAGGCAAGAAATGAAGGAATAACGCATAATAATGATTGAAATGGATAGGAAAGAGAAGAATAAGCCTAGGGTTTAAGGTTTTAGGAGACAAGTATGTAGATATCAAGTGGAAAAAGGAAAAATAATATTAATAATCTTTAATGGTCTACCCACCCCTTTCCCATTGCACCCCTTAAGGCATGCATTTAGAGAAATTGAGACTTGATAGGTTCTCACAAGATATGAAAAGTCAGTAATCAATAAAAGATTTAAAATATTATGTATATAGTAGCTTATATCATCATCACTTAGCAATGGTATCCTGACTAATATCTTTAGATTGACATCTTCATTAGGTTATTTTTGAGGTGGAAATAGACTACCAATCTTTGCACAAGAATATTCCAAATCATCCCAAAAGGATTCTTCACCCTGATCAACTAAGTAATGTTCATCTAGACTCCCATCATAAACATGTTGGTCCCATACTCCTGACCTTTTGATTAAGTCATATGATAATTCTTGATCTATTTAACCCTCTTCATATTTATTTTAGTAAATAAAGGTATCTCTTATGTCCAATCAGGCTCTAACATATCTTGGTTTAGGGCCTCCAAAATAAAATCATCTTCTGGGAATCATAGATCATTGGTGAAATGCTTAGATGAAGCATCCATGTGTTGTTATAACCCATCATCTACCATCTTTATCTCTTTAATTACATTTAATAAATAATGATATGACTTCTTCCAGTGATCATATTCTTTGAGTATTCTCCATTTCATAAATAAATCTATGTGCATTGTCTTTTTGGATACCTTTTAAAGAAACATCATCTTGTACTTGATCCATATATATTTCTAACAACTCTTCTTCTTCATCTATAGATTTTATAATGATGATGTATTATTGGTCATTAATTTCAATCTCTTTTACATCTTTAAGAATATGAGTCATCGTAGATTCAAATTCTTTGATTGGATCATCTTCATCTTCATCTTCATCTTCAAGTGGAAAATCAAAATCCTTTGTCATGAAATTTTGAGATGCCCTTGAAACACTAGATGTCACTACAATATTGTATTGGTTAGGCACAATTTTAATTATATCCCTTTCACCTTGAGATGTTTCAAAAACATTGCAATGATCAGCCAAATATATATCACAAAGGTTCATTTCATGTACGTCATCATATGAATTCTTATTATTGTTATCATGAAATCTATTTGTGGATCTATCAAACCTTTGAGAATCATATTTTTTGTTAAATCCTTCCCTAGTATTACCCACTTGCTTTTGAAATTGAAGGAAATTAGTGCCTAGTATTTAAACCATCTTAAGTATGGATTCATTCTCATTCTTTGGTGCATTTTAGTTATTAAATTTATTTTCATTATTAGTGGAAACCAAAGCTCTCTATCGTTCTCGATGAAATCCAATCATATCATTATTGAAGAACCCTAAATTTTGGCTAGGATAAGTAGGGATTAAGGGTAATTGATTCAAAACTGATGTCTAATTGAAGGCAGATGCATTGTGATTGGAATTAGGTTTGATATTTAATGCTAGGAAATTAGGGTTAATATTGGGAGTACTATATGAAATCTAACCTTGGGGCTACATTTGACCATTGACTATTATAGCTTCAATATAAGCCAATACTAAAGTGTTTAGGATAAGATCAAAACTCTTGAGAAACATAGAAGTCATGGGATATAAATCATCCTTGTAAATATCTAAGGCTAAATCCTAATCATGTCTATAAGGAGCTATGGTTTTACTATACAACTTCTGGAATCTAACATTGAAGGATATAATAGTCTCTCTAACATTCCTCTTAACAGTGGTGAATTACTAATATAAAATGCATGCACTAATTATTTTACCAAATTGATCAATAAATATTATGTTAAAAGCATCCTAACTAGCTATGCAATCCTCTAGAAGGTTTAGGAACCATTCATATGCAACATGTTTAAAATTAAATTGGAAAAATCTACATGCTACATCTTCATTAATAACATTTAGGAGTCTTGAAGTATCCTTAAAAAATTTAACATGTTCTTCATCTATGACAACATCATTATGGTTGAAATAAGGAAAATACATTTTAGGATTTCTTGGTAGAAGGTTAAGGAACCATTCATATGCAACATGTTTAAAAGTAAATTGGAAAAATCTACATGCTACATTGTCATTAATAAGATTTAGGAGTCTTGAAGTATCCTTAAATATTTTAACACATTCTTCATCTATGACAACATCATTATGGTTGAAATAAGTCAAATACATTTTAGGATTTCTTGCTAAGTCATGTATAATACCTGGAACATTGATTGGAGAACCACCTAACTAAGCCATACCTTGAACACATGAGCACATTCAACTAGTCAAGTGTTTTAGACTTTGGGAATATCACTCACCTAAGCCTCACCATGAGTAAATCCAGCTTGTACCCTTTAAAACTATTTAAAATATGATGCATCAAATTGATCTTTACAAAGTACAATGATTAAGTTTTCATGTTAAGCCAATTTCCACAAATATATGTAAATTATGACTATCTTTAACTAAATAAGTTCAAAGATACATCTAAATAGATGAATGAGAGGGATATTTACATATTTAATCTTGAATAAACTCAAATATGAAAAAAAACTAGTCAATATTTATACAAAAATTGTTATTACTAACCTTAAATATAGGGAATACACAAAGCATGAATTAACTTAGCATGAATATCAATGGATATTCACACAATATAAATATTTAACTAAAGGAAGCACAAATATTTATCTAGGATCATCAAGATAAATGATATTTACATAAATATTCTAAAATAAGCACACATCTAAATAATACATTGATATTTTATCAAAATACACCATAATTAGCAAAGATTTTACAAATTCACAAAGATCTAACTAAAGGCCCTCCTTCTAGTGTGAGGGACGGTCCACCTATTGATGCCTAAATGTGTATTATAGTTTCCTAAAGTGTTTAAGAAACACTTCTCATTTTAGAATTCCTAATAATTTAGTGCCTGAGTTTTAGGTTGTGATGATCTTGTTATCTTTGACTGAATAGAGGCAGAATAAGTGATTGTTTCACAATATTTATATTATTTGGTGGTTAGGAGCCACTGTGGCCAAATAGTATATCTATGTAAAATATGAAATATATTACTCTAAGGATGGTGATTTATGAATAAAATAACTATTCTAAGATGGATATTTAAAATGACCATTAAACTAAGGTGATCTAGTTAAAAAATAAGTAAATAGAAGGGTAAGATAGAAAGAAATGTTATTGATATTCATTCCAAACATCATTAAAAAGTTTACATTTCATCTAGGCTTGTACTTAACCAATGTGTAACATGAAATAGCTTAAGCCTAAATCCTATCACACATCAGGCAAAATCTTAAGGGAGGTGGAAATAATACAAATAAGAACGTAGTTCACTTTAAATATTTACCCCTCCAAGTAAACAACATTAGCCTAAATGCAAGAAGAGTAAGAAAATGAAATGAACCTAATGAATTTTATTCAACCTAACATTGTCATAATTTAACAAATATACACAGCAAGAATTTCTAAGAACTATTCAAATATAAAATTAAAGATAAACAAGTGAGAGAAAAGCCATGATAACAATGAACACAAACAAATACTAGACAATCTTTATATAATTCCTTAATTATATTAATTACTCCAAGTTTATAAAGAAATTTTCTCTAAGAACTCCCTCCTCTTTGACAATTGACAATGGTCCTTTTTTAAGATACAAGGTAACATGTCAGTTAGTCTCATCTAATTACATTTGTACAAGTGTATAAGATAGGGGTCCTTTTATTCTATTTTGGAATAAATTATTTTTTCTAATGGACTGACTTATAGATGATGTGATCTTACAAATTACACATGTCTATCAAAAAAGAATATCCTATTTCAAAATATTATATAATGCTAGTTACAAAAAGAACATTATTATTTCATCTAACTTTGGGACCCATTAGCTAATTATAGGTTGAATCATCTTCATACAAGTGAAAATTCAACTATTCTTACTTGATTTTGGAAAATACAAGGTCAAATTAGGGCTTACCTAAGGATTTTATAGTCCTCAAATGGTGGTAGCATTTGGATTTTATCTTTTATGGGTCCACTAGATCTTGGGTTCCCATTACTTATATGCTTATGTGGCATTATCTTACCACCTACATGGAATCCTTATGTAACTTTCATGTCATTTTGTTTGTAATGAAAATTGTTTTTTCCCTTTAGAAAAGTGTCTTTACCTTTCACTGTCATATTATTCTTTCTTGAATCAGTGCAGGTTGTTAATTTTGATCTTGGGAGTTGAACACTATTGGCTATTTTAACTATGTTTCCCATGGTTATGACATGTGTCATTACCATGTTTTCTCTAAGATATGTTGATAATTATACCTTGATCATGCTCCATTGGATGAACTTAATGCATCTTTAGATATTTGAAAGATGCTTGGGCTTTAAGCTAGGACTTGAGGCTTGACTTTTCCACATTGAACTTGCTTGATTAGATCATTTCTATTCAGCTAAATGTGTTATATTATATATGTTGAATGGGTTATCATGGTGATGACACTTATCACATCCTTATTCCTTTGAAAATTCCCTATGGATCTTGTACTATTAGATTGAGTGGGTATGAATAAACATGGGCCATTGATTTCCAAAAGGTGTTCAATCTTTAATGTTTAGCAGGCTCTGACATTGTGCCATTTGGCAGTCACACATGCCCTTTAAACTCTACATATTATTAGTTCTATTAGCTCATGCACTTTCACCACATTATAGTATTGTGTTAACTTAGATCTTCATTGAAAATTCTTCATTGATCTCACTCAATTAGATCTAGTGGGTATAAATCAACATGTACCATTGATCTCTAAAAGGTGCTCAATGTTTAAACTAGGGTCTACTACTTGACTTTTCAATCATTGATTTATCTCTATTATATCAATTTTATGTGTGAAAATGTGAATCATATATCTTGAAAACAATAACAAAGGATAAGCTCAAGAGAATATATAAAGTAATTAGGATAAAAAGATTAAGCTAAGTTCTAAACATATTAAAGGACCCTATGAATAATTAAAGTCATAACATAAGATCTTAGCCTAAGGTTTTACTTTATTAATAAATAAAATTAAAACCTTAGGGTAAAAACTTAGGTTAATTCTATGTTATAGTAAAAGGGACCCTTTTAGTATTAATATTGATTTCACATCATTAGATCGAAGTGATCTAAGTAAATGTAGACTATTGATTTTGATCTATGGGGTTGAGAAAGATTGGTCGAATGGATTAGGATCTTTGTCTCATTGATTCCATCTTACACTATCCAATTAAGTTTTACCCATTAAACATGGGTTATTGATCCTATGAACAAGAATAATGTTTAAGTTAAGACTTAAAAATATATGAAACTTAGGATAAAATATTAAGACTAAGGTCTTTTTTATGTTAATAAATATGAATGAGTCTTTATGACTAATATTTTAGTTGAATTTATAACAAAGGACCATGCATATAATAAAGACACAACATATAATCTTAGCCTAAGGTTTTTATCATATTAATAAATATGATAATCCTTAGGATAAGACTTTAGGCTAAGCCTTATAAAAAAGGACCACATGATTATTTATATGAAGCTAGGATTTTTATCATAATGTTTGGTTGTGTTGAAAACCCCGACCAAGCCTTAGGATGAAAGTTAAACTACTCCATGGTATGATAATTGTCACTATGAAAGTTTGAATTCAATTCAAAATAGAACTGAGGTTAAACCATTAGGCATGGCTTAAACATGGATCTAATTAATATTGAACCAATGACAAATAAACATTAGCTTAAACATTAAACATGATTTTCCCAAATGATACCATTGATCCTACAATGCAAAATGACTTTAACATATATATGTATAAGGCACTTGAATTGATTTGAGCAATTTGTTTTGGGATTTTTGGCATTAGGGAAAATGTTTGAAATAATCCTCTTAAAGAGTCACTTGGTAGGTCATTTACCTGGGACAAAAGTCTCGAAGGGCACTTTCAAAAAGGTTCAAAGAGCATGTTTGGAGGGTACAGGGCCATTTTCAAATGCCCAAGTGCAATTTTTTAAGGCAAGGTACCATTCCAAAAAGGTCAAAGGGTAACCTTAAAGGTAAAGTGTCCATTTTGAAACTTTCAAAGGGTAAATTAAATAATATGGAAGGGTATGTGCCCTTGGGGTAATTATTTTGGTCTTTTTGCATCGAATAAAATATTTGATGACAAAAGTTTGAATGGTCATTTTTTAAAACTTAAAGGGTATGTTCAAAATCTTAAAGGGTCATTCTAAAAAAATTTAAGGGTATGTACCCTTCACAAAAATCTCAAAGGATATTTTCAAAAAAGTCAAAGGGAAATTGGCCTAACCAAAAAGTCCAAAGGATAATTCTATTAAGGAAAAGGAAAATTTGAAAAAGGACAAATGTCAATTTGGTTGGGAAAGAATCCTTCACAAAAAACCCAAAAGATAGGTCTGTAGGATAGATGTCTTTGAAAAAACATCCAAAGGGTACTTTCCAAAATCTTGAACAGTAGGTTTTGACAACAATTTTGTGTGAAAGATGTTGAGGAAAGATAAGTCTGAAGGATCATTTCAAAAAATAATAGATCCAAACAAAATATGCTAAAGGGTAAGTGTAAAGAGGCCAAATGGAAATTTTGTTGGGAAAAATGCCTAATAGAATAAATCCATAGGGAAATTGATTCAAATAAAATGTGTGAAATAATTGTCCTAACACAGATAAGTCTAAATGAGTACTTTCAACATATACCAAATGCATAAGTCCCAAAAAAATCTTGAAAGTACTTAGAGAAAGTCTCCAAAATATAAACCCCTAAGTGTAATTCATTTGTGACAAAGCTCCAAATGAAAATCAAGAAAGACATGTACAAAATATAAAACCCAATAGTTAAAAACATAGAAAAAGGAATTTGTATTTAGATTAAACCACATGAATAATAGAAAGTACCAAAAGGGGGGCTCATGCCATAAAAAGGACTAAGCATGGATGTTAGACTAAGATTTGGTCATGCTGAAAAACATGAATAATCCTTAGGAAATAAAAATAAACTAAGCCCATAGCATTATTAAAAATGTTCCCACATAAAATGTTCCCACCAGATTCAAATCAAGTACTTATATTAAACTTGGATTAAGGGTTTAGCTTTTCAAATATGAAAGTAACAAACCAAGGTTAGTAACGAATCAAGTTAACATTAAAATCATGAAACCCAAGCATTGCTCATTCCAAGTAGATTGTATTGGACCTACAACCTAAAACATAGAGATCAAATGTTAGCACTTTAGATAAGGTCAAACTAGAATCATGAACAAATATGCTAACTAAACCAAGTGTGGAAGATCTAAAAATAAAAATAGTGTGCAATCATGTTAATGACACTCTGATCAAGTGAATCTTCAATTTCAAGGTATAATTTTTCACAATTTGACACATGGTCCCCATTTTTCATAAATAGGGGTATGTTGACCTCAACATATCTTCAAAAAATGTGGATGAAACTCCACTTATTATGCAAGATCCTATTATTTATAAATCATAACCATCAGTTCCAAAGTTCTATGATGATAATTTTACTTTTATTTTTGTATTTGAAATTCTATAATTTTCATTGTGTTATTGTATTGTAGTGGATTATTGAACATTTTCTAATTCTGATGATTGCCTGGATGTGATCCAAAACCCATGGTAGGAGACCCATCAAGTGTAATTTTTTACAATGAGTCTATTGCTATTTTATTGGAATGAAATCCCTAAATTATAAAAATTTGCATTTAGATATAATATATAAATGGATCAAAGTTTATATATAGAAATAACATATATTTTAATTGTTCCAAGGTAGACTAATTATGCCCTCACATAAACATATTAACTTAGAAAATCACATAAAATCCTTTCCCAAGAGGTCCTTGATTTACTAGGTACGGTTTTGTGTCACTTATTTTAATTACCATTTTGGGGTTGAATTTGTCTCCAAATATTAGTTTATAAATTGAAAAAAGCTGACTCACCCTCATAGATATTTAAATTGGTGAATTAAATTATCTCAAAGGTATTATAAGGGGTTAGGGCTAGAATTTAAAGATTCAAATCCCTATTTAAAGATAATTTTTTTATGTTACATCTTCAAAAAATGTGGATGAAACTCCACTTATTATGCAAGAGATTATTATTTATAAATAATTACCATCATTTCAAAAGTTTCATGATAATTTCACTTCTATTTCCATATTTTAACTTCTATAATTTTTAGTTTATGTCTTGTAGTGGATTATTGAACATTTTTCTAATTTTGATGATCCCCTAGATGTGATCCAAAACCCATGGTAAGAGAACCATTTAGTGTAATTTGTTGAGACTCGTATAAGTTAAGGATTGAAAAAATATGCTCAAGGGTTGATTACAAGTGTAGGGAGAGTCTGATATGAGTTGAAACTTATCCAACTTAATAATAAGAAGAACCAAAGGCTTTTTGAATTTAGTATTTTTTTTGTGAGATGAAATTTGTAATATAGCTCACTATGGCCCCATCATGTTCACTATTTGATTGATATCACATTTTGGTTCATTTAGATTAAAATTTTAAGATGGCTTGATCTTAAATTTTCATGTATTAGATGAGGATGATGTATTGGCCCTAAACTTTACTAGATTTTTTAATGCAAGGAGTTTCATTCCCTGATCATGCTTAGGGTCAACCAGTTATTTCTCATAAGTCAGAAATTTTAGTGCCACATAGTTTGGCATCAAGGGATGAAATGATACCTCTATTTTAGGAGGGTTATGAAAGACATATTTTGAATCAATCACATAATTTAGATGTTTTTTAGGTGTTATTCTCAATGAGAGATTTTTTTTCCTCCAATTCTATAATCATTTGTAATGAGGATTGTGAAAAATCCTCACCTTGGTTCCTTTACCTTGATTTACAAGATTTTGTTTCAAATACAAATATTAAGATCTAAATACATCTATAAAAATATTCAAGTCTAGTATATAATAATATATGGAAATAGTGAAAATGAAATTCACCTTGTACCTCCTATTTATTTACCCAATCCACCAATTACCCCCAAAGTAATTTGTTTTCAAAAAAATTTCTCCATATTTATTTTATTATATCCCTTATTACATTTTTTATATCTTGTACACATATTTAAATTTTCAAAATCCTTATTCATCACATAATAGATTACATAATTACCTGCCTCCTTATTCTATGCATTGACATACTTGACTATTTTTCCTCCTTGGCCCTATGATTTTTTTAAAACACCTTGGAATTGAGATATTTTGTGTGGTTGAGTATATGAATATAAATGAATTTATCACCTCTATAAGTTGTGTAAAATTCAAAAATATTTTGTCCAAAATATTTTATTTTTCATAGAGATATATTTCAATATTTTTACAAGCTTTCAATTATTCATCCAACTTTGCCCATTCCTTCTCTTTTTCCTCTTACCCCATTTATTAAATGTAATTTCTATTTCAATTCAATAAAAACATTTAAAAAGTCAATCATAGATGATTTATCTCCTTAATACCATCTAGATAAGTGGGAATCCTTGTAGGTGATCTTTACACAAATATTTAGTAATTTTAGCTCTATGATCAATATTTTATACTTTGACTTGGTTTGTTCCCTATTGAATTATTCCATTAGTTTCCTCCTAATGATCTTATTTTTACCACTTATAATATTTATTGTTACACTTTATAATTTATCCTTACCAATGCACATGTTTGTTTTTATTATATCAAATTTTTAGGGTATTATGCATTATATTTTATTCTCCATCTATTTTACATGGTGTTTTTTGTTATTCATATAAGCTATAGGTGATTAAATTAAGGGATAATTTTATGTGGGTTATAAATATGAAATACAACTACCTCTAGGTTTACTCAAATCTACTATCATTATACAATACGTTCCATAAGAACAAACCCTAATCTTTTATATTATTCTAGACATGTTCCCTTATCATTTCCTTCCATCCATTAGTAATATATTTTTCACTCTATGAGTATTTGTGCATAGAATAACATGTTTTAGATATGTAGATAACCTCATGATAATTTTCTATTTCATGCAAATCACCCTATGTTTCGTCATGATTGCCCTAGTTAACATACTCCATATTTTCAACATCACCCTTGTGTTGATCCATTTCATTCCTATATTCTTAATCTTATTTACCTCCATGGATATTGTTACTCAAGTTGTATAAACCAAATTATTTATTAAATACATTTATTTAATAATCCAACATAATGTTTTCCTATTTGAGTGTTATTTATTCATCTGTCATTAGATTGTTATTCTATGTATTCTCTTTACTTGATGGCCTTTGGGAACCATATTCATCTATGTAATAAATTTACATGAACCTTAGTAGCTTGTAATATATTGGGTCCTATGGTAGGTTATTTTAACTAATATGGAATCCTTTCCATTGGGTATAGGTGCAAATATATCTTTTGTTTGTAGAGGTACCTTAGAAGGTCCCTTTATCTTTACCATGGGTCATGGTGGAGTAAGATACTTTAGTGGATATTTAATTAGAAGTGTGCATGGTGTGTGGACACACATTTTATTTATCATACTCATCATTATAATTATATATAGAATCCATGTACTTAAATTCCTTAGTATTTTATTTCACCTCTATCTTAGTTGTAGTGTGTGTCTTTCCTTGTGAGTATTTAGTCACACCACTTGAGATTGAAATATTTTATGGCTCTACCAAGATTTTTTACATTCATGTGAATTTATTATTAGTCATTTAGAGTAGTGATCCCACATATTTATATATAATATTTTAAGGGATTAAACCCTAAGTCCCTTTCAACTACTTGCTTATGCTTTAGCTATGTAGTAATATATTAGTGCTTATGTTTCTTGGGATATAATGTGTATTAAATTTGGAAAATGTGGCAATACTTATCCCTACCAACTATTTCCACCAGTACAAAATCAATGGTAGTGGAATCTACATTAGAGGCATTGTCTTCATAAATTATTTTATCAATGGGGTATTTATATAGTGACTTAGGAAAAAAAATATCCTCATATACCTTTTTTTACTCACCTTATTTTACCATGTATTAGGTAATATTTTCAACATACTCTCCAATTAATGAGTTGAGACCCCATATGTAAATTTAAGACATCTAAACACGTTTTATTTTACATCCATTTTTTTCTCAAGAAATACACCTCATTAATGTGAATTTGGCATAGACTCCATTTATTTTGGAATTCCTCATATAACACACCATTTATTACCAAATGCCTCTACCATGTTGTCACACAATTTGTCCATTTTTATTATTTTTTTTTTAGGGGTATAAGACATGATTTTCATACCTCTTTTTTAGATATTCATCCCACAATGGGTGAAATGATATTATATCACTGTATCCATCTAGGATTCAACAATCATCAAGTATAAGAAAAATAAGGATTATGTGCCATAAAAATGATCTTTTACTTAATGGGACTTCATGAAAATTTTAATTAGATCATAATAGATGAAATTTTAAATATATAATTGATTTTTATTAGTAACCATAATGTGTGCAATATATAAGTATTTCATGTTTATTTTATACAATCATTATTTTAATTATAAATTTATACTGATAAAGCATGCATTTACATGTTTGGTAAGATTATGTAAGTGATCAATAGGAAAAGTATACTTTTCCTTCTTATACTTAAGAATATTGGAAAGCCTTTTAACTTGTTTTTGGTCATTAACATTAATTTTATGTCTTCCCATAGACATTACAATCCATTCAATTTGTTTATGTTCTTGGGAGATATGTTAATGTTTCACCCAAAAAATAATATCCTATTCTCATGCACTCATGAAAGGAATAATATCACCATATTCTCATGATTTCCAAAATATAGTAGCTTGAAGAACTAAATCACTCCAATATTTTCCAAAGTAATCTTAACCTTAGAATTATAAAATAATGTCCCACCCATCCCCATCATTATTATTTATATTATGTAATTTTCTTGATGTCAAAATTTTTATTTGAAATGTGGTTTTTATAAATTCAACCATACATTTATCAACCTTAGAGCCTCATTATTTACTACACAAACATGAACCTATCAACTATATTTTGTGATTTCATCTAGTGTTTCCTCATTGTTATTATCATTCATTTGATATTTTGTAACTTATTATATGATGACTAAATCACCCCCTCTTGGTTTGAAAAAATGTGGGTGATTATTTTTTGTATCTACCATTGAAATTTATTTTTGTTTTGGTAATATTATTTATTTTTTCCTCATACGAAAACCCTTGGTTTATTTACCCTTCTGTACCCTAAACTTTTTCCTTAGTGCTAAGCTTAATAATATCTAATGGTAAACATGTCATTTTAAACTTATCTTATTTATATATTTGGTCAAATATTTATCCTCTTGGCATTAATTTCATTGGTAAAAATATACTTTTCATCTTTATTCCTATTGTTTTGGCTCAAATTCATCCAACACATGCAATTTATTTATAATACCTACATACCCTAAGGGTTTTGTTCAATATTTTATCTATTTTAATTTTAAATTAAAATATGTGAAGTGATGAACTTAATTTTAATGATAAATTTATACCACTCATTGATGTTAATTACCCCAAATATGCTCATCATCCATTTCTCTTGCCATAATTGAATTTTCCATGCACTCATCTTACATCATGGTGACATCATACTTATGTTTATTCATTTAGGAATGAACTACACCTTTTGTCCCTTCCTACATTACTAAGTGTAGTACATAGTCAAAATTTTGATGTGGCCATGCCTCACATAGCTCACATATTCAAACAGTTGATTGTTTATATATGCATGCAGACCAAATCCTCCAGATGGTATAATCTCTTCTTATCAACCCCAAACATTAATTATGAACATATTCCTATAGTTAATCAACTATATTATAATTTAATATGTTAAAATGTGAACATAAACTATTATTCTATAGAAAACCCATTTAACCATTTCAACTTTCTTCCATGAATTCTCACAACTACTTCCTTCAAAAATACTTCTACTACATCTATGGTCTATAATGATCATGGTGCAACTGATCTATATGTTTTATTCATTTTTATATTTAGGTGATATAAATAACATGAAACTATTGAATTATATATTATGAAAGATAATACATTAACCTTTAATATTTTAATTTATAAAGAATGACTGAACTTAATATATATAGAAATGATCAATAAAAGATTGGAGAGAAGGAACTTAACTACTTTTATGATATGTAATACTAACATATAATGACATAGTCCTAAAAATAACTTTATATATTACCTATAACTACTCATATTAGGAAAAAAAAATATATAAACTTACATCGATTCTGCCTATAAAGCTCAAACACATATATAAACTAGTACTATCCACTATCTACCAACACTATTTAGGTTGATTGTAAAAGTATACCATGAATGTCTAAATTTACATATTTACATGATCTATGTATAATTTTTTTAATTCATTCATATGTGTGAATACTATTTATTATTCTCTCTTATTTGGAACCCTATATTCCCTTTTAATTTAAAATGTGCATGCATGGGCTAGGATGACATGAAACTATAATATTTATCCTAATATATTAGGACTCAACTAAGGGAATAAAAATAAATAATGAATATAATTGGATTATTAGTTAACCTATAATAAATTTATACTTATAATATCATATTCTATGCTCAAATGTCAAGAGGAAATAATTCTAAATCCTAAGCTTATGACATGGGGTATAACAATCACTAGGATTCAATGTTGGGAAAGTGATTAAAATGATGAAAGTAAATTAATTTATGGGTAAGTAATTGTAAATAATATAAGGTTTAATGGTAAATAAAATTATGGTCTATTCAAGCTAATGTGATAAATGGAAATCCTAAGGAATCTTATAACTATATCATCTTATCTAATATAGGGAAGATCATAAAAAGGATACATAAAAACATACATAAATAAACCAATTAATTTATAATATATAAATTAAATAAATATAAATGTGTATGGATATAAATACTTATATTTTTATGGACCAATAAATGTTTTAAACATGCCCTTTAGTTGAAGTTTTCCATTACAAGAGATGTTTTAAGTTGAAGAACTCAAATGTCAAGGTGAATACCTAGATATCCTTAGTTAGGAACTCTAGAGACCTATCCTATTGAGATTAAATAAAACCACAAGATAAGACATTAAATATTATGTTAAATTCTATAACTCACCCAAATACTATTTGGGGGAATATATCCAAGCACAAGCAAAGTGTATGAAAGTATCACACACAAACACACATATAGATATATGTATGTGTGTGTGTGTGTGTGTATACATACATACATACATACATACATACATACATACATACATATATATATATATATATATATATATATATATATATATATATATATATATATACATACATATATATACATACATATATATATACATACATATATATACATATACATATATATATAGATATACATATATATATACATACATATATATATATATATATATATATATACATACATATATATATATATATATATGTGTATGTCTATATATATATATATATGTATGTATATATATATGTATGTATATATATATATATGTATGTATGTATGTATATATGTATGTATGTATATATATGTATGTATGTATGTATATATATATATATGTCTGTGTGTGTATGTATGTATGTATATATATATATATATATATATATATATATATATATATATATATATATATATATATATATATATATATATATATATATATATATATATATATGTGTGTGTGTGTGTATTTTATAATACCTAAATCTAAACCTAAAATCTAAGCCAATGGTATAAACCAATTTGATATAGCTAAAATATGTTCACCAACACATAGTGGTATCGACTAGGTTTATATAATAAAAATGATATAAGACATACTCAAAAATATATTAGTTTGTAATACAAGTAATAAAAAGTATGAAATAAACTATAGTGGTTAGGATGATACTTTATGATATATGGAAGATATAAAATATGGATGGAAATTAGATGGGGAGGTCAAACATAAAGAGACTTGTAGGTGGTAAGAATGATAATATTGATGGCATTAAAAAATAATATCCAAACATATCTCATAAAGTAACATTAGATGATCCCACCCCACTCTTGGTGTAAATTTCAAGGTGTGCACTTATAATGATTGATGTGATGATAAGATAAATAATAAGTATAGTGATAAAGTAAAAAATATCATGTGTATACATATTTCTCACCCAAAGGTCATCACTATCACAAGAGTGTAACATATGATGATATCTCATAATATATACATGATAACATAAAAAACATAACTAAAAATAAATGTTTAAATAACTAAAAGTAAATAAAAAATAAAAAAATTTGCTTTAACTTACATTTATAATTATAGATGTGATGTTGCATGCGTTACAACTAGTAGAAGGCATTGATCAAGAACAATAAAAGGTGGACCTAAAAAATAAGAGAATAAATTATCTTTTTGAAAAAAATTTATATTAGCACCTAAAAATTATCTACATTAAAAATATCCTAATGATTATTTTGGTTCATAAAAATACCTACCAAAACAAATATATGAGGTAAATATAAAATCTCACAGTAAATTATTAAAAAAAATTAAAATTTGAAATGTTTACTTTAAATAGGTTTTAAAAAAATTCAACTATGCATTTGATAGTTTTTGAAAACCAAAGCTCTAAGTATCAAAAAATAGTGTGATGATATATGATGTATCAAATAAATCAAGGTAGACTTTTAGGAGGTTATATCATAGTAGTTGTTGGAGCTCTATAGCTAGGTGGTGTTATTAATGTTTTATTTTGTCATTTTTAGTAAAATAAACTAGATTTGGGAAATATAGGTGTTGGGCGAAATCTGTATATAAATATTTTCCCAAAGATGCATCAAAATGAATCTAAATTTAGGATGAGAAATGGGTAAATGATGAAAAATTATAAATAGGGCCACACCATTTATTAGGGTTGCAAAAAGAAATCACCAACCTTGAACAACTATATTGATAGGGTTGATATAATTGGTAGGGGGAAATCCTTGACAATACCATGAAGTATGACCAATACCAATAGTTATGAATAGTGTAGTAGGAAAATATTAGAATGGATGATGTCATATGGTATGGATAATACCATTGAAAAATTATGCATATCTATTGTAGTTAAATTCTAGATGATATGTTATAAAGAGTCAAGCATGATTGATACATAAGGTATTATTAATGTAGTATAAAAATTATGAGATGATATAATAGGATGTGGTTGATTCATTATAAAAATTATTTATTTGATACCATATGGTATGGTTGATTTAGTAGGAAAGATAAGGGTGACCAATAGTGGTTTTTATAGTATAAAATGTAAAACTAGACAATATAATGTAAACCGTAGGTGGCCAGTGTAGTATAAAATTATAGAAATGGTAGTTATAGTAAACTATAGGGACCCTTTTGATTTAATTTCTATTTTTATTTAAAAAATTTATTTGATTTCACATTTTTGGATCAAAATATGATTGGGTTTCTTTGTTTGATATTTTTCATAGACAAGATGATTGTGGAGGAGTTTAGATGTTTATTAGATGCTAGATATTTAGGAGACTATTAACAATGGACAAAGAACAAATAATGATCATTTGATTTGGTGTAACCATGGAGATGTTCCATGTTCCTTTAAGCATAGATATAATGTACATCTTTATGGGGTGATTGGAGATGATCACAAAAACCTTTAGATGGGAGTTGGAGGGGGATAATATATAGGTGGTCATAAATTTAGAGGATTTAAACTCCATATTAGGTTTCTTATTATAGAAACTCTATAATAAATGGATGAGAGGTGAGAGATAACCTCATAGGTTACATGATCTAATCATTATTGTGAGAATAATCTCATAGTACATATTTTTTAAATATGTGTTAAGAATTATAGATATATAAAAGGC